>KN477868.1:0-12777 GCA_000787095.1 Periophthalmodon schlosseri | reverse complement strand
GCTGATAGTGCCACTGAGTGGTAAGACAGTGGCTCATGCGCTTTCTGTGGACAAGCTAGCATGCTGAATTTAATTTAGTTGTGTTAAACAGAACTACTGTTTTGCTGACAGCCTTTTCAGAATAACATTTTGGGTTTTTTCTTGAAATTGAAAGGAGAATTCTAATAAACTGAAAAGGTAAGACAAGCAGATATTCTCTTCACAAAAAGATATTTTATAAAAGATGCATACCAACTTTAAAATCCTCCTGTCCTATATATGTTTACCTATACAAGGCTACACCAATCATATACGGCAGCTTTGTAACGATCCCACATGACCCTGTTTCTTTGCAGATGGCTGGCTCCATCTTCACTAACCTGGATAACCTGTGTAACGTGGATTGTAGCAATGTCCACCCTCTTATGTGCCACCTTTGCCACGAGCAGTACCAGTCCCCTTGTCTGCTGGACTGTTACCACATCTTCTGTGCCCGCTGCTTAAGAGGCCGCACCAATGACAACCGCCTCAACTGCCCCCTCTGTGGGTAAGAAAAAGCAGTGACATATCTCATACTCACGCATGCTCTTGTAATTTACTATTGCACTATTTTATGTTATTATAGTAAATATTTCATTATTAAGCAATAGCATTGGTTTTTAACTTCTGGGTCAAAACTCTCACATAACTTTGACAAAAGACTGACACAAATTTCTCTTTTGGGCTTGTGACATATTGAGATGTTTGGCTGACTACATTTACATCACATGATGTGTATCAATATTCTCATTTTCAGCCTCAGGTTTGAAAATGCTTGGCAACATTTAACCACTTGACTTCAACATGATGCTCACCACCACTTATACGAGTTGAAAAAGGATTCTGGTTTGAAAAACATGGGCATTGGGCATCCCTTCTCTTTTGGCTGCAGTGACTTTGGCCTGAAGTTGTTGTGGGGTAGCACTGAGTGGCCGAAGCAGCTGCATGGTCCAACAGTCCCTGGGGCCAGCAGGTTCTGCTGAGACCAGTCAGTCACACAACAAACAAAGAATGGTGGCATTTGGCACTGAGGCCTGGAGCTCAAGGCAATCAGATGCAGTCACATGATACCGACCTATTCAAATCCTAATAAAGAATGCCCTGCCAGTCACCTTCATGTGGTGCTCTCTCTTCACAAGCAATAAACTTGCTATACTTAACTTTATGTATATACAACTTCCCTGATTTTTGCCATTAATATGCAAGTGATGTCAATGGTAACACCCACTATGACTGAGACCTAAACACTGTGTTAAACCTTTTTTGTTTTTGTAACCCAGTGGGTGCAGAGCCAGTGGGTTCAAGCTACAAAGCCTGTAGCCTTACAGTTTCTATTTCTACAGCTTCACACAGCTGCTCTTTCAGGAACTGCACATCTAGGAACTCTCCTCTGCAATTAGTTTTGCACAATAGGTCCCTCAGCCAGACAAACACAACCTTAACAGGAAAATCTGGATAACTGCACTGATCTACGAGACAAGACAGCACTTTAACAAAAATGCTGAATGACAAAGTAAAAATAAGTTAATAAATGATGCACACATTATGGAACAAATTAAACAGCTTTATTTCAATTAACTGTTTCATGATGTATCAAAGACAAAATGGCACCATCTTCTGGGATGTATAAACAAAAGCTCTTTACATACTGGTTTTGTATTACATAAATATTAAGGTCTTACATTTAGACAACTTAAAATCCCCCTCTTATCTTATACTCGTATTTATGTTAACTTATTTTGCACCTAGCTTTAATTTACATAGTGTGCTAGGTTGTCATCTAAAAGTTATCTCGTCATTTTAGTTGTCTTGTTCATATCCCTCTGTTTTCATGTCATTTAGTCCAAGATCCTCATTCTGCTCAAACGTGCGTGTGTATTTCTCAATTGTCATTTCTGGATCTGGTTCAGGAGCATACACATTTTGCAGGTAACTGTTCCCTGCTGGGTCATCCAAAATAATGTGAACATCCACTTCACCTGCTATCACTTTCTCAATCTTTCCACCAAACTCTTTGAGCTTCTGAATTTTATCCGTGACCCCACTGTCCCCTGAGATGAATGGATTTTTGTCCACAATTAGATCTTTTATGTCTTTAAGAAGCCCCTCTAGGGTTGTGAACTTCCCTCCTAGCGCCGCCATTCCCAACTCAAACTCCAGTTCAGGGATGAGTACGGCACAGGTCTCGGACTTAAGCACATCCCGGGTCATGTCTGAAACATCTGTGACATGAAGGGTGATCTTGGTACCCTGTTCCTCAGTTGCCCCGCCAGATTTGACTTCATTTGTCCGGTGCCCACAGTTATCACAATTGGTCGCCATGATGATGACTTCTTTAAAATGGGGGATATTGACAAGTTTCATGTTAGTTTTGGCCGGCCTGTTGCATTCGGGGCAATTGGTGTCAAAAACCAAAACCTCATTTCTCATAGCATTAATGTCATCTGCAGCTGGCTCTTCATCTACTTCTGCACTATCATCATCATCATCATCAGGCCTTATACCCAGCTGTTTGTCCTGTTCAATAGTCCGCTTAAACTTTGTCACTGTCAGAGCTTCATCTTTTTGAGGGGCCAGAGGATTCTCCACGAAACTGTTCCCTGAAGGATCTTCTATAACCAATGTAAATTCCCCCTCCACATCTTTTAGCTTCTGCAGCTTTTGGATAAATTCGTCTATTCTGGCTGCCACGTCGGGATCAGTCTCTCTCCTCGCGGGCTGGTCTTGCTCCAAACCTGCCACAGCTCTGTCTAATAACCCCTCAATAGTTGACAATGAGCCTTTTTGAGTAAAAGGAGGTATTTCAAAATCCAACTCAGGAATCCTGGTAGTGGCACTGTCAGCTTTAACCACCTCACGATTCAAGTCCTGTTTTGTTTTTATCTTCACCGTGTAGCAAACCCCCTGATCCTGAATCTCTCCCGCTGATTGGATTTCTGTGTTGGACCAATGACAGTGGTCACAGTTGAAAGAGCTTACGATTATTTCTCTGAAAAAGGGTATTCTGGTGAGGAGGAGGCGAGTCGTCCCATTTTTGTAGCAGTTCATGCACAAGCTCTCGATCTCTGTGGGCTGCCAGTCGTCATCAGTTCCAATATCTTTGATTATGTTGCCTCCTCGTACACAGTCTTCGTTTATACCAGACATTTTGCTCGTCTAAATGAAACACTTCTTCTCTCCGTCGATCTGTACACCCTCCGAAGTAGTTTTTTCTACCTTGTGCTCGAAATTTCTGGGTGACAGCTTTCCCTCACGCCTTCATGAAGCACACGTTTGGCTGGTGTGTTATACTTCCGCTTCCGTGATCTCTTCTTTTGTGGTTGCGTCGTGGCAAATACTTCTCTACCGCCCCTATAGGTTTGCCGCAGCACTACCTCATTGCAGTGAGTTTACCTCATGGATCTATTACCTCCAAACAAACTAGAATTAATAAGTAATAGCAGCAGTAAGTTACTGTGTCTAACAGTGTTAGACTTAAGCTTAAATGTCCATGATATTTTCTTAAATTTGAATGAGACAGCTTAGCTTATTGTTGTTGTTTTTTTTCTTATATATGATGGGTTTTTTCACAATGACAAATAAAAGAACTTTGAACTTGAACTTTAAGATACTAGACAGTAAATTATTTTAAACATATTTTAATTAAATAAAGTATGTCTTCTTTTTTGGCACAGGTATCCATCTATGCTTAAGGGGAATAATGCCCTCCCACCAGAAGATCGTCTGTTAAAGTTTCTCGTTGACAGCAACACAGACTGTGAGGAGACAGTGCTGTGTGCAAACTGTGATCAGGAGAGCAGCAAAAAGGTAATGGTTGATGATGAGCCATGCATTTTAAAAGGGCAAATGTTATGTGTAATTTTAATTTATTTAATACATTATTTTCTGCAGGACCAAGGAGTCATGTATTACTGTAACACATGCAGCCAGCCTTTGTGTGCCTCCTGTCGTGAGCTGACACATAAAGCCAGAATGTTTGCCCATCATGAGATTGTGTCCTTGGCCAAGCGCACCCGAGCCAAACACAAGATGTGCTGTGAGTCGTGTCTTTAATCAACTTAAATCACAAATACTAGGTCACCTCTGCTTTATTAAATTTGTACAAATGTTCATGTTGGTGTTCACCCTTCTGGATTCTGCTCAGGTTCCAATCAAATTCTGGAAGAGACCTGTGAGTGGAAATATAAATGATCCTGTTTGCTTCTCTACTTCCACTTTCCACACACAATATATAGGTGCTATGTAAAAATCATTCTGTATATTTTAAAAGTCAACCTGCATTTTGCACATTATACTGGGCCCCTTTTAATGTGTGAGTCAAAGCTGGCTCAGAGCAGTGACAGAATTCACGCATTGAAGTTAAAAGGCATCTGTATCTCTGCAGCTCTTCACCAGGAGCCCTATATCCTCTTCTCAACCCAGAACAAGTCAATGCTTTGCATCAAGTGTTTCAGAGACATGCAAGTGTGAGTGCTTTTTCACACAATATTTATGGAAGTGAAAAGTTATCTCCTTTCTCTTTAAACTGGGGTTTGTTCTGTGCTTGCAGAGAGAGTCGGACCCACTGCATTGATATCGAAACTGCATATGTCCAGGGCTGTGAGATGTTGGACCAGGCTGTCCTGGTAGGTCAGCGCCATTCAACTACACGCATCCTGTATATACAATGCCAGTGTCTAAAATGCTTATTATGTGTTTATGTAATTTTATCTTTTTCATTGTGGCATCTCAGGTGGTGAAAGAGCTACAGACTTCAGCACGAGAGGCAATAGTTCTGCTGAGAGCGATGATAGGCGAAGTGTGCTTGAATGTGGAGGAAGAGGAGAGTGCTATTTGTACTCTGTTTAACAGCTTACAGGTTGTATTATTGTTCTTTTTTAAATGTGATTCAATTTCATATGTCCTTTGATTAATCCTAAAAGCGTTGGTCTAGACTCTAGCCATGATATATGCCTAATCATTCAAATATGTTCAATTCTTCATTCAAGAATTTTATCTTAAACTTATTTTCTGCCTTGTTACGGCCTTACAATATTTGCACAGTTTGTCCACTGGATGTCACTAGTGTCCTTACTGTGAAAACCTAAATGAATTGTCTTTGAAACCCACCAGAGCCTTGCACAACCCTTTTTGGAATCTTCACCTTTTTGTTTCTTGTTTAATTGTTTGACAGCTCAAGGGCATGTTAACGCACATCTTATAAAAAGCACTTATTTGTCTTTTGCAGGAGAAGTTGGCAGAAAGAAAGAAGATTCTGTTAAAAGCAGCCCAAAGGTAATGTATGCAGAGTTCCAGAACTGCCAAATCTGTTCTATTATAGTTTTGTTCCATGTTGTCTCAAATCTCTTGGCACAATGAGCGAATCATATTATGCCGCACACACTGGATACATCTTACTAGTTGACATAATTGTATTTATATGAATGAGATGAGACTCAAAAAATGTAATAAATACAAGACAATAACCTTTTTAAATAATTATTACAGTGTGTTTCCAGTTACAAAAACAGGGTAAATTATACTGATAGTGATATTTATATGGTAATTGCTTCATTAGTACAGCAGTATTTGTGTTAAATGTCCAGGCTGCACAGTGTGAATGTGTGAAACCTCATTCACAAATGGTTCAAAATGACTACATAACGACCCAGGTCAGTTCTGTCTGTCTGCTTTTCCATTGGTATGTGTGCATGAGGCAATGAGAACAATTTTGTGTATGCCAGTGAGTGTATCAGGTTACTCTCTGTGGGGATTTTTAATGAGATTTTTTGTGACAAGTGTCTTCCATTACTTTCCTCTCGATCACTTGCCTGGAAGACATCCAGCGGCAGGCTTCCCAGAAGGCTGTTAAAGGCTATTTATGTTATGCTTTTGTGTGTCCGGCCCATAGCGGCTCTCTGTGTTTGTTACAGCGGGGAGACAGATAGATTAGTTGCTGGAAACAGGGCGTGCGCTGGTGGCTGGGTGCACTTCCTGAGCTGAATCCTGTGAGCGTGGATGGGATGGTGTAGAGTTACATGTTTGTGTGTTTGTGTTTGCAGTCAACATGAGGAGAAGGAGAAGGCACTGAAGGAGCAGCTCTCACACCTCACTGCTCTCCTGCCTACACTTCAGGTACACACTAACTGCACAACTGTGCCAACTCGCTTTTTGTTTTAATAATAATAATAATAATAATAGATTTTATTTATATTGCACTTTGCTGCAGTTGGTTAAAAGTATATGTTTTAATTGTATTGTCTGCACTATGATGTTGCAGGTAGCAGACCCTCCGCCAGTTACATAATGCACCTTTAACTCCTAATATCTCTTTAATCATTTTACTTTTAACTCTATGTATTTAATTATCCAAGATTTTGATTTTCAGGTTCATCTTGTCACATGTTCTGCTTTTCTCAACTCAGCCAACAAGTTTGAGTTTCTGGATATGGGCTATGTAAGTACTGCCATTGTAGCATATTGGACCTAACCTTCTTATTCAAACAAAAGTAATGTAGTAGTAATTGTATATCTGACAATTGTATATTGAACTGTGACAATGTTACAGTATAAAAATTGTGTGAAGGTTATTGTGAGGAGAAACGTCACAATTACATACAATTACTGACGATTAGAGACACCATGACCAAACAACAGGCTTTATGAAATGAAACTTGTTGAATGAAAAAGTCAAGTTAATGTGGAATCAGATAAAAAAAAAAAGCATTTTACATTTCTGTATATTTTTTGTTCTTCACTATATGATTATACTGTGACCTGAATAATCATGATTGTCGATTAACTGAATAATATTGACATCTGTACTTAAGACATTATATAAGCATTAGCTAGTTCAGCTCAGAGTCACATCAGTTTGAAATAGGGGTCATCTATAATGTGCGAGGTGAAGGAGGTTACAGAATCACCCCTGGATCTTTTTGCTTACACAGCAACTGATGGAGCGACTGCAGCGGATTGTAAAACTGCCTCATCGACTCAGACCAGTGCAGAGCAGCAAAGTGAGTACACATGCATACACCAATCAAAATCTTTTTGCAGCGTTTTGAGATAGTAATGTTTGTAAAGAATTAATAAACTATATCCCAAATAATCAAATTTTGCATATCTTAAAAAAATCACAGTATTGTTGATAATTTAATATTTTGCACATCTCTACTGACAATACTACTATCTGGCCAAATAAATACAGTATACTGACTAATGTGGGTAAGACAATAACCCACATAGAGATAAAGCAAGGCCTTAACTTGATATTGTATATTCCTGTTTAGATCAACACTGACTATCGGAGTGAGTTTGCCCGGTGTCTTGAGCCGCTGCTGCTGATCGCTGCGCGTGGCCCTGCTTCTGTCAGTGGCTGCACCAACAGGTACAATCATTAACCTCCCACTAATTTGTTTGACCTCTGTCCTGTTGTCAGAGTTTTCCTGGAAGCTCGTCATTTCATGCGTGGGCTTTGCTGCCATGGATGTAGTGGTGTTTTCTGGATTCTTCCAAGAAATACAAGTCTTTGATAGTTTATGTCACACTTGTGAAACATCCCAACTTCAAATCCAGGAATGGCTGAGAGTGCAGATGGCAGACGGTGATGACTGCAGGGGGAGGAAAGGAGGCGCCATGCTGAGTCCCACTATGACAGTAATTCAGTCCATCAGTGGATGCTCCTGTTTACGTAACACACTGTTCACTCACTGTACTCTCTGTGGGCCGGAGGGCTGAGAGGGGACTAGGGACATGGCTGCAGGTATATAGTCAATAAATGTCACTGCTTTTTATTAATAATTGTAGGGTTTAACCCATTTTAACCATTCAAATTGAATTAAAAATTCTAGTTTCTTTGAAATTGTATTTGGACCTTGAAAAAATGTGTTCTTTTTCATAATATTAATGTGACATTATGACAATAATATGTCATTGGATTATGAAATTCACAACACAAATGAAAATAACAAATATCTTTATTTGATTTTCTGTGCACTAAATGAAAAAGTTAAATTTCTGTAATGATTTGGCTTCAAAACTTAAGGTAAAAGAAAACAAAAAACAAAAATCCAACAATTTCAGAATAAAGTCCCATGTCTTCACTCTCATCTCTGTTCACATTCACACTCCCTGATGGTAATTTTTTGTGCACATTACAGTCTCCCAACTGTTCGCAGGTCCTTAAGCCCACTCAGTAATGCCAACAGACTGACAACTCTCCCATCCAACTTGTTTAGCAGTGCTGCCAATGCAACATGCGAAGTGGGCAGGGATTGGTGGCTGTCCCGTCTGGCACTATTTTTATCATGATTTCACAGAACTCTCTCCGATTCATGTGGAAGTTGGCATGTAGGGGGGTGGAGAGATGGGGGCGAAGAGAGGGGGGGTGAAAAGAGGGGGGCGGACCTGTGCTGTCCCGGGACCCTGATGTCACAGCTTTAGCTCAGACACACTCATTAATTTGAATGAGTATATGCAGGTTATGAGGGAAGTACATTGTACACAGATCCTCTGTTGGATCAACACTGGGCAGGAGATCAAGCTGCAGGTAAATGCCTTAATGCAGATTTGTGTCAAGTTGTATTATTATTGACTTTGTAATATAGGCTGATGTAGGTGAAAAGGTTTCTTGTCTCTCAGATATTGTTGCATGATAATCCTGTGACTGTTCATTTAGAAAGCAAGTGGAGATTTTAAGTTTTTCTCACACCATACGGTGCCCACAGAGGCCCATGTGTCTTCATTGTTTTCTAACACATCCTAACATTTTGTACTGTCTGTGTTTCATAAATGTCCAGATGAGGTGATAGCTGTGGGGTTTTCGCACTTGTAACTAAACCATTTTTTATTTATTTTTTTTTTTTTTCATTTCTGTTTTCCCAAAAAGTGAGACATTTTTACTTCAGGCATAATATCTAATTGGTCATTCTGGGACACAACCTGAATGCTCAAAGGAATAATTTCTATGGCAACATGTGAGAGACATAGTGGTACCCAAGCCAAGGTAAAATGGCTCCAGGCATTGCTGTTACTAAACCCACCTGGATGCGTGGTTACTATTAGCACATTTTGTTGGCTTGTTTTTTCACATATGTTTGGTGTTTAAGGGCCAGTGAAAGAAGAACTGTCTTCCAAACTATGGCAGGTTGTTAAAACAAAGAGTGCAGAGTGTTATCCCCACAATGTTTCATTAAATTTGTCAGTATACATTGGGAAAGATGGCATATTACATTATGCCATTATTATTGCTCACGTTGAACCAAAAAATGTACTGCTGGTAAAAAAATATATATATTTTTGAATGTATGTACAATGATGACTGCTTGAGTGAAATAAAATTAGTTTGACAAAATAAGATTTTGAAAAAACTAAACAAGATACATTAAATAGAATACCACACAGCCTAATTATTGTTTTTAACAATGCACTTAGAGTCATTTAGTCCGTAATAGATGGGGGTTGATAAAAGAAGGAACAAGTAATTTGCTTTTGAGTGAAATTTAAAAAGTATGCACATAATGAAGAATGTCATTGTAAAACTGTGTATCACAAACCATTCCCTCCTGTAACAGATGAGTAAGTGTCTCAGGAGTCTGTGCTCAGAAAAGCCCTTTTAATAAGAGGGATATTGTGGAGGGCTTTGGGTCACACTTGAGCAGAAGGGGGGCTCATTCATTTGTATCTCCTCAGGCTGCAGTCTCCTCTGTCTGTGAGCTGTCGCTCCCCGTCCCTCAGTGAGATGCCCGTGGGCTCCATGCTCGGGCGCAAACCCACCTCTCACCGAAACGTCTGCACCAAGGTCCTGTTGGCAGAGGGCAGAGAGACCCCCTTCACCGAGCACTGCCGCAGCTATGAGAACAACTACAGGGTCAGTGCACAAAATATTATAATACTTAGAATATAAGTACCACTACATTACTATTGAAAGTAACATTAAGATGTAGACCTTAAATTTTATTTTTATTTAGTTATTTAGTTCATAGAGATGGATATTTATCAATCAATCAATCAATCAATCAGTAAAACTTCCTTTAGGGGCAATTTAAGGACCTTGAATTGTAAAAAATAAACACCTGAAACATATAGAGTTGTAAGTATAGGCAGATAAGGAAATAATAAACAAAGATATAACACAGTGCAATTAAATAATCCTAGTAGTATCACTGACCCAAGAGCGTAGTATTGATAGAAAAATCTAACAGTAGTAGCTGTAATATTGTCTAAATATATAAGTTTATGATGTTGTTTTTACGTCTTCACATTTGGTTTAGTACTTTTTCACATTTATTATGAGCTGAATAAATACCTTATATAGTACTTCTATAATAGAATAAATCCCTTTGTTTCTCTTTGTACTTGCAGACTTTGCAGGCAGACATCCAGAGCTTGAAGGATCAGGTTCAGGAGCTGCACCGGGATCTGACCAAGCACCACTCCATCATCAACACAGAGAAGATGGGAGAGATCCTGGACAGGTCTCTCCACATCGACCATCAGATCACGTCCCAGTACTCCACAGTGGAGACTATGAGGGCCATATTTGAAGAGGTGAGTCAAGTTACTTTTCTGCCCTTTTTAAACTATATTTCAATACTCATCTTCTATATCAATTTCATTACCACAATGATAACAAAAAACACAATATTTTTACACTATATATGGTAGCACAGGTACAAGGTTTCTTTCATTTTACCATGTGGTTTGAAACTAGTTTTAATATACATCAAGACAATTCTAAACTATTCAGGTCCAATTCGGTTCTATTAAAATTTAAATTGAGATTGAAATTTAAAATTTCAATCTCAATTTCTATACTCAGTAAAAGGTTTTATACTTGATATTAGGTAACACATATTTTTACACTATATATTGTAGTAATGTATTTAATTCTTCATTTCTTGTTCTAGTTCTTCTAAGACAATTCTAAAGCTATTCAGGCAAGGTCCAATTCTATTTACGTTTTGTTTTTTTGGGTTTTTTTTCCCCAAATATCGTTACTTGTTCAAATGAGAATCAATTTTTTCTACTAGTTTTGGTATTAATTAGTACCTGGGTATCATTGTTTACTGTACAACAGATTTAATAAGATTAGACTGCTACAGAACTTAATTTCATGGTTTAGAACTGTGAAGTCATGGTGTAATCTTAATGTAGACCTGGTTTATACCTGCAATAGTCCTATTATAGACCTGGTTTAGATTTCATGCAACTTGGAAAGCCAAATCTTTTCTTAAGTGGAACTCGGTGTCAAGTCTCGTTACTACAAAAAATTGCATTTGCATAATTTGCATTTTTTTGTCATGTGTTTTGTAACATTACATTGCACACATTAATGTTCTTTTGATACACTTCTAAGGCATTTGCCCAGTACTGTACTTCATTGCCTATTTATATTGTTCTCTGTTATTCAAATGATCTTCATGCATATAGATGGATTACAGGTACTATTTTTACCATTATTCCCTTTAGATCTGGGAAGACACTTTCCAGAGAGTCACAAATGAGCAAGAAATCTATGAAGGTTTGTGCAGTAAAAATATAATGTGATACTTTTTGATTCCCCCTAAATATTTCATATTTTTAGCCCAGTTGCATGATCTACTGCAGCTGAAGCAAGAGAATTCCTACCTGACCACAATCGCAAAACAAATCAGCCCTTATATCATGTCCATAGCCAAGGTCAAAGAGAGACTGGAGCCCAGGTAGTACTCAGAGCATGCAAAATTATTCAATATAATGAAGAAAACTGTGAACTGTGGTGCAATACACATGCTACTATCGCAAATTCCCTATACTGAAACTGTGTTGTTGTTTTTTTTAGATTTCAGGAACCAAAAGAGCCCCATGATGACCGCACAGGCACAATGCTGACTATTTATGAAGACAGTGCTTTGCGGAAACAAAGTCATGACAGGTAACTCAGACGATCTGGATGATGACCTACCTACTTCCTTAGAACAAGCACAATTACTTGAAATGTCTTCTTCATCAAAATCACATCACTGTATGTGTTTAGAGCATACTTTCATGGTTTAGAGTTAATGCCTGGGGAAAAGTTGCACCCCTGACAAATAGTTACTATGAATAAAGAAGGTGGTAAAAATCTGAAATTATAATAAACTGAAACCTACATGAGTCAGTGCCAGTTCAGGAAGTGACGCATTAATTTCAATCTATGTTCAATACATTTTAAGGACTTTTCACCATTTTAAAGATACGGTCCTAATTTTCCATCATTCTGAAAACTATTGGATATAATTAAACCCTGGACATCAAGACATATATAGTTGCTATAGTGTATGTAAGTGTAAGTTCCTCAAATCTACTTACTAACTGGCCCATACCACATGCTGGGTCATAAATTACGTATTTACTCACAGCTCTATCTAGTGACACTTTGTAGTATAACTTATTTCTACTTGCCAACCTTAACAACTGACTTTTTTCTGCCTGTTCTGTGTAGTATATAACACAGTATCTCATTTACTTTCCATCCACAGTAATACCCGTCTGAGCGACCCAGACCACACGAGCCTCCTGCTGATCCCAGATTCAGGGGAGAGTCCTGTCAAGACCAATCGACCCATCCTCCAGAGGGTCCCCGCAGAGACGTCCAGTCACCACCAGATGCCTTCATAAACGCCAACATTTGATTTTCTGTCCTCCCTTATCCCCCTCTACGCAGCTACGTGCCTTAATGCAAGCACAACACACTTTAGCACGACACACGGGACTTCCACTGCTGCCCTGATACAAGAGAATAAATAACTGTCAAGC
>KN477867.1:22095-32356 GCA_000787095.1 Periophthalmodon schlosseri | reverse complement strand
ACTAAACCAGGACTGAACTGTTCATACTCTTATATAATGATAATATTGTTCAAATTTTCCACAGTTGGGTGCGTGAGTTCCTAAATGAGGAGAACAGAGGTCTGGATGTTTTAGTGGAGTATCTGTCCTTCGCTCAGTATGCAGTCACGTGAGTACTACTATTACTTTAAATACTACTACTACTACCACTGAGACTGCCCTAATAAAAAGTCAGCTTTTCAAGCTTGAATCTAAGTTAAAGAGTTCTGTCTGCAAACACACTGATGTGGAGGAGAGATCTACAAAAATGTCCCTGTGACATCATTGGTTTATGGAGCTCAACAGTGACCGGCCCCTGGTTCCAGAAGCAAATTTCTCCTAAATTTTTCCATAGACTTTCAGAAAGAAATGTATATTAAAAGTGTAAAACCTCAGGGCTAATCAGCTAATCAGCTAACTAATGACTACAAGATCTATAATTAAATTTAAAATCTTTATAAATCTTCATGAATCTTTGCACTTTTTGGACTTAAGACAATTGTTATGGACTTTAGTTAGCACATAGCTGATTAGCCTCCATGATGCCTTTGAACTATTAATATTTGAATTTTTCCAAATATCTATGGGAAAAATGAATGGAAAATTCACTTCCAGAAGCAGAGCGGGCAGCGAGCTCCATAACCCAAACCGCAACTGCAGTGAGGGCCACAGGGCTAACTCACTCAAGCTCTTTGGACTTTGGGTTTCTGGGACAGGAACGATAATGCAGCAAGTGCAGCTGCAGCAGTGACAGAGGCAGAGATAAAGGAACTGTGCTGAACATTTTTTTTGTATCTTTCAAAGAATTGATGGAGAGTCTTCAGATAAAGGCCAGTGTGGAACATTTCTTGTATCTCTTGTGTTAAAGGTTTGATGGAGAGTCTTCAGACGGGGGCAGTGAGGTTTCATCTATAGATTCTCCCTGGAGCAGATCCATAGAAGATCTCCATGGAGAGTGCAGCCTCCCCTCACCCTCCTCCACTGCCCCGAGGGCGCAGCGACTGTCTATAAGGTACGAATACTACTGCAAATACTAGTACTATTGTTATACACTCACCCTCCTCTACTTGCCCGAGGGCCCAGCGACTGTCTATAAGGTACTACTACTACTACTACTACGACTACTACTGTTAATACTACTACTGTTACTACTGCTACTACTTCTGTTACTACTACTATAACTACTAATGCAAATGCTAGTACTACTCCCATATACTCCCCCTCCTCAGAGACAGAGGCTGTAGGTGCAGATTAGCAGCCATGTCTCTGTCAGTGTGCCCAGGGCAGCTGTGGCTCTGTCTGTCAAAATCATTTTCTAGTTGTGTTCCACCTGTGTGGAGTACATGGAGAAAGTCAGCTGGTTTACATGGCAACCTGTGGCACAGACGTGCGTTACCTCTCCCCTCCCTCCTCCCTCCTCTTGCTGCTCAATACACTCCCACACACTCGCTACATGTGCCTCTACCTCTCTCTCTCTTTCTCGCTTTCATTCCCTCACTCTTCCTCAGTTCTGCATACATGTGACTCTCTCCTCTCTCTCTATCAGCTCCACTTTTGTCACTGTCTCTCTCTCTCTCTCTGTTGCATACATATGACCCTCTCTCCCTGTACAGCATACGTGTGACTCTCTTTCTCTCCTCTGTTTCAGTTCTGCTTTGCTCTCTCTCTCTCTCTCTCTCTCTCTCAGTTCTGAATACATATAACTCTCTTTCTCTCTTTCTCTCTTCACTCTCCTTTTTCAGCTCTGCTCTGGTCTCTCTACCTCTTTCTCTCTCTGTCTCTTTGCAGCATACATATGACCCTCTCTTCTCTCCTCTGTTTCAGCTCCGCTCTGGTCACTCGTTCAAACACTCTCCCGAGTCGTAGGACTCTGAAGAACTCCAGACTCGTTTGTAAAAAAGACGATGTTCACGTCTGCATCATGTGTCTCCGCGCCATCATGAACTACCAGGTACTGACGTTGGACCCTGACCCCTACACCTGACCTCTACACCTGACCCCTACACCTGACCCCTACACCTGACCTCTACACCTGACCCCTACATCTGACCCTAACCCAAACATCTAACACTTAACCATAACCCACGTCTGCATCATGTGCACCATCAAACTGACCAGTCCTCGTACTGCCCTGGGTCCAGTCCTGGTCTGGTTCTGGTCTCTGGTTCTGGTCTGGTTTGGTCCAGGTCTGGTCCTGGTCTATTTTTTGATGGACAGTTGTGGTGTTTACTTGAGTCTAACTGTGCTGTGTTCTGATTGGCCAGTACGGATTCAACATGGTGATGTCACATCCTCATGCCGTCAACGAGATCGCTCTGAGCCTCAACAACAGGAACCCACGGTGAGAATGTACTACTATACTACTACTGCTACAACAACTGCTACTACTACTACTACTATTACTACAATGTACTGCACTCTTATTTAAACAGCAAATGCATAACACTATTGAACAACAAGAACCCAGGGTAAGAACTGTACTATATACCGTGTTTCAGGACCAAAGTTCTGGTGCTGGAGCTCATCTGTTTACCTGTGTGTGCTTGTGTGTGTGTGTGTGTGTGTGTGTGTGTGTGTGTGTGTGTGTGCGTGTGTGTGTGTGTGTGTGTGTGCGTATGTGTGTGTGTGTATATGTACGTCGTGTTTAACCCTTTCTCTGCTGTACCTCTGTTTCAGGACTAAGGCTCTGGTGCTTGAGCTTCTGGCTGCTGTATGTCTGGTCAGAGGAGGACATGAGATCATCCTGTCAGCCTTCGACAACTTTAAAACTGTCAGAATCTTTTCTATTCTATTTTAAACATAATATATATAATATAAATATATGTCCTAATGCTCAAGCCTCCTCACACATGTCACTGTGTTCTATTGTGTTCTCATGAGTTCTCACGTGTTCTTGTGTGTTCCAGGTGTGCTCTGAGTCCATGCGCTTTGAGAAACTAATGGAACATTTCAAGAACGAGGACGACAACATTGACTTTCTGGTACAGAACCTTTATGTTACAATCATATCCTGTACATATCTGTGGACACTCCAGATTGGCTCTTTGGTTGCTATGATACTCATGGTCAGAATTTTAAATATGGAACTGGGCTCCAGATTAACCTCGATGAGCTTCATTTGGAGCCGAACGCTGTGGGTGACATCACACTTCCTCAGTCCACTTCTTTATGCTGTCTCTGGTTACAGTACAGCCGCCATTTTGTGTCTGATCTTCAACCCAAAACAGACACTGAAAAATTGGTCAAATGCAGAGGGATTTGATATAATGTTTTCTGACCTGTAGGTGGCGTGCATGCAGTTCATAAACATTGTGGTTCATTCTGTGGAGGACATGAACTTCAGAGTCCACCTTCAGTACGACTTCACCAAACTGTGTCTCGAGGAGCACCTGGAGGTATGTCTTAAATCCTGGTTTGGTGCTTGTTCATCCCTGGTTCAGTGCTTGTTTAGACCTGGTTTAGTCCTGGTTTAGACCTGGTTCAGTCCTTGTTTAGACCTGGTTTAGTTCTTGTTTAGACCTGGTCCAGTCCTGGTTCAATCCATATTTAATCCAGATTTAATTTTGGTTAAATATGTGGTCCCTGATTTCCAAACAGTGAAAGGAGGAAGTGTATAAATTTAACTTTCATCTCTAACAAATCCTTTTGGCACATCACAGTATTCACAGTGAGAATTCTCTGTTAGTCTGTTAGTCAGAGCTGAAGGTTGCAGGTTCAAATCCCTACGTTTGTGTGTTTGTGTTTGTTGCGCAGAGGCTGAAGCACACTGAGAGCGACAGGTTGCAGGTTCAAATCCAGGCGTATCTGGATAATGTGTTTGATGTGGGGACTCTTCTGGAGGATGCAGAGACCAAGACCGCGGCTCTGGAGAGAGTGGAGGAGCTGGAGGAGAACCTCAACACGGTACTAATACTGCAATACTATCTATACTACTACTACTGCTACTACTATAGCTGCCCCTGACTGAACATACATCTGAGCATAAACTACAGTAACTCAGAGAGGAGCAGGAGGAGAGCCTCAACACGGTAACAACACTAATACTACTACTACTATTACTACGACTACCCCCTCACTGAATATACACAAGCATTTATGAGACATTGGAAACGAATACCAAACTGCACAGAAAAACAATTTTTAACTGAAACGTGTTGCCCCTTTATATATGCAATGTATTTTTAGAGTCTGTTGAATCTAAATGCAGTTTAAATGCCTATTTTAGTTTAGCAATCATAAGCTTGTTTTCTAGCTCACTATTGTTTGTGTTATGCTTTTTAAAATGGAAAATCGCGAGACTACAGTGCAGTGGACTCCGGTCCGGATAAGTTAATCAGATAGGCAGCTCCGTCTTCCGTGTGCTGGTTCCAGGCGGGGGAAGCAAGATGACTGGTTCCGAAGTCCAGGCATCCAGACTGTAGCGCAGATCCTTTCTGTGAAGTCAGATCTTTTTCTGAGTGGCGGCATCCTCTACCTGCTGGTTCTGGGCTTGGAGATCAAGACCAGGGCACAGTGGCCTGCTGCTACTACTAATCTCATGTTCTCTTAGCGTGTTCTCTTAGTGTGCCCTCTTAGTGTATTTTCTTAGTGTGTTATCTTAGCATATGCTCTTAGTGTGTTCTCTTAGCGTGTGCTCTCTGTCACAGATGTCTGAGCGTGTTCTGGACGTGGAGAACGAGGCCATGTTGAAGATCGTGGAGCTGGAGAAACAGCTGATGCAGACCAACAAAGAACTCGAGCAGATCAGGGTCAGTTTATAATACTCACATAGACCTGGTTTAGTCCTTGTTTAGACCTGGTTTAGTCCTGGTCAAGTCCTGGTTTAGACCTGGTTTAGTCCTGGTTCAGTCCTGGCCTAACCTGGTCTCTGGTCTGTTGCAGGAGGGCTATGCTAACGCTAACTCGCAGGTCCACACTTTGAGGCGCATTGTTAAAGAAAAGGACCAGACTATTCGCCGCCAGAGCCGTCTCGAACGCCAGAGCGACCAGAGCCTGGCCAATCAGAGAGGAGAAGGAGATGGGGGCGTGTCCGAGTCGCCCCCTCCACACCTGTCACCCAGGTGAAGTACTGCTGTAGGGTTAGACCGGGTTTAGTCCTGGTTTAGACCTGCTTTAGTCCTGGTTCAGTCCTGCTTTAGTCCTGCTTTAGTCCTGCTTCAGTTCTGCTTTTGTCCTGGTATAGTCCTGGTTTAGTCCACTTTTAGTCTTGCTTTAGTCTTGCCATAGTCTTGGTTCACTCCTGCTTTAGTCCAGGTTCAGTCCTGCTGCTTTAGTCCTGCTTTTGTCCTGGTTTAGTCCTGGTTCAGTCCTGCTTTAGTCCTGGTTGAGTCCTGGTTTAATCCTATGTTAGTCCTGCTTTAGTCCTGTTTTAGTTCTGGTTCAGTCCCTCTTTAGTCTAGGTCTCTAACTAGTTTTGTCTGTGTTTAGTCCTGAGACCGTGGCTTATCACAGTCTGGGTGCTGCAGAGATGATGCCGCCCCCTCCACCTCCTCCGCCTCCGCCCCCCGGACCCGGTTGCGGTGAGTTCAACCAATCAGAATGCTTTAACTGAGAGTTTAACCAATCAGAACACTTAAACCAGTCTGAGTCTAACCAATCAAAACGTCCATGTCTTTACAATTCAAATGATTCACAGACAAGTATGAAAACCACTATACTATCCCACCAAAGCATAACTAGAAAAACATGAAACCTTTCAGATAACCTTAAACATATGAAATACTTTCCTCTCTGTTAAGCATCTAAACGTGTCTCTCTCTCTCTTGCTTTCTCTGTGTTAGTGTCAAACGGCCCGTACCCCCCCCCACCAGCTCCTCCTCCACCCCCCTCTCCCCAGACACTTCCCCCGGCTCCACCCCCTCCACCCTGTAGAACCAGTGAGCTCTCAAGCCACATCCCTATGGCCCCACCCCCTCCACCTGTAGCCCCACCTCTCCCCGGGACAGGAGCGCCAACGGTCATCTTCAGCTCTGGACTCGCAGGTACTTAGACATGCTTTAGACCTGGTTTAGTCCTGGTTTAGTCCCGGTTTAGTCCTGGTTTGGTCCTGGCTTGGTCCTGGTTTACTCCTGGTTTACTCCTGGTTTACCCCTGGTTTGGTACTGGTTTGGTCTTAGTTTAGTCCTGGTTTTATTCCTGGTTTTATTCCTGGTTCAAACCTGGTTTACTCCTGGTTTGGTCCTGGTTTAGTCCGGGTCTAGTCCTGGTTTAGTCCTGGTTTAGTCCTGGTTTAGTCCTGGTTTAGTCCTGGTCCAGAACCTGATCTTTGTTTTTCTGTTTTTCTGCAGAGGGACCTCTCAAGTTATTCTGTAAGTTCACACTTTAATACAGGAGTATGGCAGGGCATCTGACACACAGGGAGGGCATCTGGCACACAGGGATTGCATTTGACACACAGGGAGGGCATCTGACACACAGGGAGGGCATCTGACACACAGGCTCAAGGGAGGGCATCTGACTGTTTGTGTTGCAGCGGTGAAGATAAAGAAGCCTATCCAGACGAAGTTCCGGATGCCCGTTCTGAACTGGGTCGCCCTGAAGCCGAGTCAGATCAACGGAACGGTGTTCAATGACATTGACGACGAGTCCATCCTCCAGGTAATTTCTCCCACCTAACTCCTCCCCCTCGTCAGGTTACCTATCCCCCTCTTCAGGTAAATCCTCCTCCTCCACAAATTCCTCCCCCTCGTCAGGTAACTCCTCCCACCACCTCCCCCTCTCCAGGTAACTCCTCCCACCACATAGCCCCTCCTCAGGTAACTCCTCCCACTACCTAACTCCTCATCCTCCTCTAACTCCTCCCCTTTCTCAGGTAACCTCTCCCCCTTCTCTAACCCCTCCCCAAGCCACATAACCCCCTCCTCAGGTAAAAGCTGTACCAGAGCCAGTGTCCAGTCCAATTGCCAAGTCTGCTTCTTTATAGCCACTTTGGACTTCTTTTTTTGGAAAGTCTCTTGTAAATTTTGTTCCTGAGCTGCACTTTTACGTCATAAAGAGGTGATTTTTAGCCTTGTTTCAGGTCTGTTTCACAATAATAGCCCCACAAAAGATTGAACACATAGAGATACAGGCTGTTAACGTTTGATTAACGTTTAAAGCAGTTTTTGATGTAAAAAATGTTATGAAAAATATGCACATCTCATTAACACCTGTTCAATTGAGACACACAGCATTTAAGTAATTATTGCTGAATCATTGGGTCCAGACAGTCTGCTGTGATTGGCCGGTAAAAGGAATGGTTAAAGTGCATTTGACAGATTAATATATTTTTCTAATTCTGACTTGGTTTGAGTAGACCTGTCACGATAACACACTTTGTAATAAATAATAATTAAGTAAAATTATCCCCCAAAAAAGTATTCTAAATGTACAGTCTAAAATATGAACTGAATAAATAAACAACAGTATGCAGCACTTAAGTAGGGAGTCTGGTCTATATTGAGTTCATAATTCAACCTTCTACAGCTCAAATCTCTTTGTAGTACAGAAAAATAACCCAATATTTCCCACTAGTACAAAGAAAAAGTAGCACGATAAATGCTGACCCCAAAAATGATTGTTCCATCTGTCATGTATTGAACGATAAGTGGATATTGTAATTATAGTGACAGGCTTAGGTTTGAGCTGAACATGAAGCAGTTTGAGGAGCTGTTTACATATGTGTATAATGTAAATGTATATGTGTGGTGTATGTTTGCAGACCATGTTTATATCTCCATACTAACACACGTGCAGGAGCTGAAGTATTTCTCATGTTTATATTTCTTAACATGTGTTCAATCTATGCAGGAGCTGAACATGGAGCAGTTTGAGGAGCTGTTTAAGACCAAAGCTCAGGGCCCAGCGGTGGATCTGACTCTGTCCAGACAGAAAGTCCCTCAGAACGTCTCCAAAGTGTCTCTGCTCGAAGCCAACCGCGCCAAGAACCTGGCTATCACGCTGAGGAAGGCGGGGCAGAGCGGGGATGCCATCTGCAGAGCCATACAGATGTGAGTATGATCCCCTGTGCCAATGAGCAAGATACTCCTCTGTGTGTGTGTGTGGGGGTGTGAGTGAGGGAGGACCAGAGTGGGGATGCCATCTGCAGGGCTATACACGCGTGAGTACAATCCCCGTTCAATGAGTAATACACTCCTCCTGTGTGTGAGTGTGATGATGGAGATCAGAGGCAGCCACTTCTGTGTCCTTCTGCCCCAGGGCATCTTCAGATGACCCCTTAGATGACCCCTCAGGTTAACCCTGGGTTTTGTCCGTCAGGCTCAGGGCTCGTCTCATACAACCTTTTACTATTTTTCCTGTTCAAGATAAAATATTCTGTCTTTTGATTGGTGAAAAGTCCTCAAAATGGCGCCTATAATGAGAAGCTGAAACCCATGAAACACTCCTGATCACATGTAGTCCCTGTGTGTCCCTGTCAGGTGGGGTAACTGCCTCCTGAATCTTGTTTGTCTTTAGGTTGGACCTTCGTACTGTGCGTGTGGACTTTGTGGAGTGCCTGATGCGGTTCCTCCCTACAGAAGCAGAGGTGAAGGTTCTGCGTCAGTACGAGAGGGACAGAAAACCTCTGGAGAACCTGAGCCACGAAGATCGATTCATGCTCCAGTTTAGTCGCATCGAACGCCTCAGCCAGAAGATGTCCATCATGACTTTTATGGGAAACTTTGCTGACAACGTGCACATGCTAACACCGGTAATACTATCACTATAACTAAAATATCACCATCTAACCCAATTATATTATAAGGCCTAGAGAGATTGTGGGTTCTGTTGCCGTGGCAAATGCAGCGGCCATTTTATGAGTTGAACAAGAGCAAAATTCTGATATGAAATAATGTAAATACAGGGCCTGAAAAGTCACTGATTAAAGTGTTTAAATGGACATACATATTCTGTCTCTGTCAGGACATGTGTTTCTGAATGAAAATGAATATTCACAAAAAAACACTGCACTGGCCTGTGTCTGATGCAGAATTCAACTGTTTGTGTTAAAGCACCATATGAACACAACCAGTTAGAATTATTCTGTTTACTTCACACCTAAAAAGAAGAATTTATTTTTTTGCAGATTAATTCACATTAGTTTGGTAGAATGTGAGTTTGGTAGAACATTTGTTTGGTAGAACATGAGTTTGGTAGAACGTGAGCTTGGTAGCACGTGAGCTTGGTAGCACGTGAGTTTGGTAGAACGTGAGTTTGGTAGAATGTGAGTTTGGTAGAACATTAGTTTGGTAGAACATTAGTTTTTTAGAACATGGGAATTAGATAAAGTACAAATGCAGTATTAAAGGGAACATTAAAATGATGAATTTGTCTGAGTTCTTGAGCTAAATTCTACACTCAACATGTTTGCTGCAACAGGACATTCTTAACTTACTTTAATCGCTTATTTATACCTCATTGATCTAACCTCCATCTACCAATTCAACATACAACACTATAACATAGATGTAACATAGCCAGAAGATGTCCATCATGACCTTTATGGACAACTTCACCAGTAGTACTGTTACTATAACTAACCAACTACCAATGCAACATGAGATATACTATACTATACTATACTATATCTAACTATAATATGACTGTAACTACCCAACGATAATCAGTGCGACATAACACTATATAAAGTATTGCAACTATACTGTAAATGGCACCTTAACCGGAGGATGTGCCCACATGACACTCACGGGCTGATTCCACATCATGCAGCTCTGCTGCACTGCCCTGCGCACTGTGTAATAATTGCGCACCTGTTGTAGTGTTGTTGTAGAATGAGAGCCGTTCCACATCCCGCATATGTGCCCCGCCCACTGCCCCACCCACTGCCCTGCCCACTCCGCTGTCCTCCCACAAAATTACGAACCAAGTCTATTTTTTCTCCGCCAGTTTTTGGCTTGATAAATTTCCACAGTTCAGTTCAGTTCAGTAAATGCACTCCTCACAGACGTAGTGTTCAACAGATTATTTCTGTTTTTACTGTTGTGTCTTTGATAGATAGACTCAGGAGACGGTTCACTTTCAATTTATGTCACTGAAACATGCCATTTGAAAACTCTATTGGACTTGTTTAAAGCCTGTTTACACTCGGGGTGGAGAAAAACACGTGTAACTCATGTGATAGGAGCAGCCTCATGTGACACAGCAGTGATCTGCTCCTGCTTTTTATAAAGAGTTATTTTGGTCTTAAATGGGGATCTTTATTTTACGAACTTGGGGTCTCGGTGCATGCTCTTCTCTGGCTCCT
>KN477867.1:0-15948 GCA_000787095.1 Periophthalmodon schlosseri | reverse complement strand
AGACAGAAGCATCTATGTGGTTATTTTTACAGTGTACACCCCCTCCCTCTGACCCCTCTGACCCTAACCCCTCTGACCTTTGACCTCTGACCCTAATCTGAAGCACACTGGTCCGAGGGTGCGTCCTGGCTCCGCCCCCTGAGTCGAACCAGGCTGCCCCCCACTCTCTGTCCTCTGAGGGTGTGAGTGACGCAGCTCGAGGACCAAGCACACTCTGATCCCTGACTCTTCTGACCTCTGACCCCCCGACCGCTCTGATGCCTCTGTCACTGCCCGATTTGTCACGTTTTTCACACATTTTGCCCATATACAAGCGCTATAGTAACCGTACTTTGGCAAACCTCAAGTCTGAGATTAGTTGGATGAAATGGACTCTTAAATATTAAGTGTTTTACTGATAAATACTCGCTCAGTGTCTGTGAAAATTCTGTATTTAAACAGAGCAGAGCTGAGTAGAGTCTGACTTCAGTAAAACAGAGAACTTTGAGGATTCTGCTCAAATGCCATCGTTTTTGTTTCTGTTTCTAAGAATAAACTCTGAGAGCGTCAAACTTTGATATTAATCTATTTAAGCTGAGACTCACATGTGACTACAGTCACAGAACACGGGATAAACACGCTTAAAACAGTTCAACACGTTACATTAAAAAGGGACAAATTGGACCTGGTGCCAAATTGGGCAATGACAGCCTCTCACCTCTCCTGACCCCTGACCCCTCTGACCCTGACCCCTGTACAGCCTTTTGTAGCCTGTAGTTGTCACTGATGCTGTTTGTTTGTTTGTTGTGATTCTGATTCTGGTGTAAATAAAGCACAAAGGATCCTCACCGCCTCCTCTGTCCTTCAGCTCAGACCAGAGTTTGGGGTAAGTTCAGGTTTAGTTTGAGCAAACTCAAAGTTTTGTGTCACTGAAAAGAGGTTTGGCAACAGACTCCACACAGCTATCCTGCTCTGGACCAGGGTCAGATCTGGTTTAGAGAAAAAACATGGACCAGTCAGCTGTGAGCTCAGAGACATGTGACACACTTTAAACCAATCAGCTGTGAGCTCAGACATGTGACAAAACTGAAGTCACTTATTTCATAGAATTATTTATTAAAGGTTTTACTGAAAGAATGAAAGAATGCACCATATTTATAATTTGATCAGGTCCAATTTTATAAATGAAATGACATGAGATATCATTTAATTTTTGTTTAAACTTTTCACGTCTAAACTGAGACAGGACCATGAAACATGGAGGTTTGGGGTATTTCTGTTCGGTTTTATGCACATGGTATAATAAGACTCATATATCTGACAGATGATTTTTCTCTGAGGAGCAGATGGCTTAGAGGTAAAGTTGTGCTGCTATAAAGACTTTTCTGTCCTGAGGTTGAGGGTTCAAATCCCACCTTTGAGCCTTACACTTTATGAAACTAAAGCAAAAACT
Source organism: Periophthalmodon schlosseri (assembly GCA_000787095.1). Lineage (NCBI taxonomy): Eukaryota > Metazoa > Chordata > Actinopteri > Gobiiformes > Gobiidae > Periophthalmodon > Periophthalmodon schlosseri. The sequence continues at coordinate 14,516 of KN477867.1, read as the reverse complement.
GATGCACAGCCTCACGATGTGAGAGGAGAGAGAGAGAGAGAGCGCGCGTGTGCTGTGGTGGTGCAGAGGCTTAAGATGCACTACAGGATCTCGCTTCATGAAATACCCCCAAATCCTGGTCTTACCCCAGGAGCAGACAGGCCTGGTTTAGACCCGGTTTAGTTCTGGTTTAGACCTAGTTTAGTCCTGATTTAGACCCGGTTTAGTCCAGGTTTAGTCCTGGTCTAATCCTGGTCTTACCTCAGGAGCAGACAGGCCTGGACTCTTTGGTTTTATCCTGGGTCAGTTCTGGTTTTACTCCAGGATTTGATGAGCCTGGATTACACAAATAAACCAGGATTTGTCTTATTCTCGCTTCATGGAATACTCCCAAATCTAAGTCTAGCTACTGTAACTCAAACCTGTGACTGTGTGGTGCAGGGGTTAAGTTGCACAGCTGGACAGTCCTGACCTGAGGTTGAGGGGTCAAATCCCACCTCTGACTCTGTGAAGAATGTTTATTAATAATAAAATGGTGTGCAAGTCTCGATGTGTGCAGATGCAGTGGTGAAGTTGCTGGTTCAAATCTCGGCTTTGTGCTTGAGGTTTCAAAATGTTGGCGTCGTTTCTGGTTTTATTAATTCATTGAACTGAGGCCACGCCCCTCTGCAGCTGAGTGGGAGGAGTCTAATATGCTCACAAAAAACTTCAACAAAAAGAAAAAAACATTTATTTAGTTCAAAAGTTTCATATTTACAGACATTTCACACATGATTTATCTCTGTCCAATCTCACCACCCTGATCTGACCCGGGTGAAGAAGATGAAACACCTTTTGATAATATTGTGAAAAAAATAATTTAATTTTTGTTTAGTTATACTACACCGATACTGACAAATTTGGTGGATCGGATATCGGCTTCCCAATATTGGTTCAGCCTATATCCTGGTTGGACATATAAATCGATGTAATTAGACTGTTTACAGGTCGTAGTCGGCCCAGAAAGTCTCAGAATGTTTGAACTTTTATTTACATAAAGTTGTTCTGCAGTTACTAGTGGGATAAACATAACACATTTGGATCAGTTTTGTAATTTATTTTTGTTTAAAGGAAAGAAATGCTCTTTTCAGTCTCTGCAGTGGTATCGGTTGATATCGGTTATCAGCAGATACTTAAAGCGATAGTAACAAAATCAGTATCGAAACTGGATAGGTGCATCTCTATTTTTACTGACAGAGAAGAGGTTGAACTTTGTGCCAGTTTTTGTTTCATGTGGATTGGTCCAGTAATTACAGAGATAATAACCATAAACCAGGTCAACACATGTGGGTTAGGAGCAGACAGGCAGACAGGAGCAGACAGGAGCAGTTAGGAGCAGACAGGAGCAGACAGGAGCAGACAGGAACAGACAGGAGCAGACAGGAGCAGACAGGAGCAGACAGGAAAAGGTCACTTTTTGGCCGTGGCGCGCTGGAGTCGTTCCATCAGCTGGCGGTTGGAGGCGGGGCATCGGCTCAGCACCGCCCCTAACTCTGCCTCGTTTCTCCGCTCGATTGCCGCGTCTGCTGCCCCCTCCAAGTCCCTGTAGAACAAGTCAAGACCTGGTAAATACCTGGTAAATACCTGGTAAATACCTGGTAAATACCTGGTAAATACCTGGCTTAGACCCGGTTTAGACCTGGTTTAGACCTGATTTAGTCTTGGTTTAGTCTTGGTTTAGTTGTGGTCTAAACCTGGTTTAGACCAGGTCTAGTCCTGGCCTAGCCCTGGCCTAGTCCTGATCTAGACCCGGTTTAGACCCGGTTTAATCCTGGTATTACCCCAGCAGCAGACAGGCCTGAACTCTCTGGTTCATTCATTCCTGGTTCATTACTGGTTCATTACTGGTTCATTACTGGTTTAGTCCTGGTTTAGTCCTGGTTTAGTCCTGGTTTAGTCCTGGTTTAGTTCTGGTTTAGTTCTGGTTTAGTTCTGGTTTAGTCCTGGTTTAGACCCGGTTTAGACCCGGTTTAGTCCTAGTTTAGGCCTGGTCTTACCCCAGCAGCAGACAGGCCTGGACTCTCTGCTCTGGAGAGACTCGGAGGAGGTATTTTTTTGCTTCGTGCTGGTTGTGATTTTTCACACAAACTTCAACAAACGGCTGCAGCAGAAACAAGAGAAACGCAGTTTAACCGACATGAGAATAAAATATAATGTACAGGTTATATTAGAAACATTAGAAATAGAACATGACAGAACTCAGAGGTCTATATGTCAAATACAGCAGATATCACGTGTCAGGACCAGATCCCCCATGGGGACGTAACATTATTTATGTTTTATATCTAGTACCAGATACATTTATATCAGTTAAAACAGTACCAAATATCCAATGGGGGACTTCTTGCTCCTGGAGAATTTGTCCAGTTCGTCCCAGTCCTGTTTTTCAGCCAGAGCCCGGAGCTTCAGCCACCAGAACCTGAAGAGAACACAAGAACTCGGTCAAATCCAGCACAGAACATGAACAGAACCTGAGCACAGCACAAGAACCAGAACCTGCATGCAACACCAGAACCAGAACAGAACATAAAGGCCAGAACCTGAACAGAACCTGTGCACAACACAAGAACAGAACACAAGAGCCTGAGTACAACCAGAACCAGATCACAAAGACCAGGTCAAGACCAGGTCCAGAACCTAATATAAACAGAACCTGAACAGAACCAGACCCAGGTCAGACCTGAGACCAGAACCAGAACCTGAACAGAATCAGTACATAAAGAACAGAACCTGAGTACAAGAAAAGGTCCAGAACATGTCCAGACCGGGTCAGAACTAAGACCAGGCTTATGAAAACTGGACTGGCCCTCAGTGTAACAGCTCATTTCTCCACTGTCACAACAATAAACTTCACCATCATCAGTCTACAGTCCTAGACTAGTCCTAGTCCTGGTCTGGTCAGAGTCCAGTACCAGTCGTGGTCCCAGTTCCGGTCTTGGTCCCAGTTGTGGTCCCAGTCCCGGTCCTAGTCTTGGTCTCACCTTTTGTCTGGGACCCTGAAGTCTCTGTAGAGCTGCTCGGCCTGTTTGTGCAGACCCAGGTTCAACAATGTCTCCATCGTGTCCTGAACAGAAACAGCATTAGGACTAAACCAGGTCTAAACCAGGTCTAAACCAGGTCTAAACCAGGTCTAAACCTGGTCTAAACCTGGACTAAACCAGGTATAAACGTGGACTAATCCAGATCTAAACCAGGATTAAACCAGGATTAAACCAGGACTAAACCAGGTCTAAAACAGGACTAAAGCAGATCTAAACCAAGTCTAAACCAGGTTTAAATCAGGACTAAAGCAGGTCGAAACCAAGGCTAAAGCAGGACTAACCAGGAGTAAACCGGATCTAAACCAGGACTAAACCAGGTTGAAACCAGGACTAAAACAGGACTAAAGCAGGACTAAAAGCAGGACTGAACCAGGACTGAATCAGGACTAAACCAAGTGTTACCTGCAGAGACATCCCCTGAAGCCCTGCTCCTTTCTCCTCGTCCAGTTTCTTCTGAAAACGAAGTAGCTTCATCTCCTCCTCCGTTGCCTCAAACACAAGAAATAGATTTATACACAAGAACTAAACCAGGACTAAAGCAGGACTAAAACAGGACTAAAGCAGGACTAAATCAGGACTAAATCAGGACTAAACCAGGACTAAACCAGGACTAAACCAGGACTAAACCAGGACTAACGCAGGACTAAACCAGGACTAAAGCAGTTTCCCCTGGAGTTGTACCTTGGCATTGAAGTCGTTTTTGGCCTTATTAAACTCGTCCACAGCGTTCTGCAGCGCAGCTACACGCCCCTCCAGCCTCTGAGAGAGACACATGGAAAACAGGACTGAACAAGGACTGAACAAGGACTGAACAAGGACTGAACAAGGACTAAACCAGGTCTAAACCAGGTCTAAACCTGGTCTAAACCTGGTCTAAACAAGGACTGAACAAAGACTGAACCAGGCCCGCTACACTCCCCTCCAGCCTCATAGAGAGACATATCTAAACCAGGTCTAAACCGGGTCTAAACCAGGATAAAACCAGAGCAAAAGAAAATTCAATTCTGTAACTGGACAAAGGTTTTAAAGTGAAGACGTTTGCCCTCTCATCCGGGGTTCTTCAGTTCTGCTCAGGTTTCTGGTGGGACAGTGCCTTATATCTGTGTGAGGAGCGGAGGAGCTAACTACACTGAGACTGCAGGCTCATTTATGCTCTACGTTTTAGACTCCTACGGATACGGATGGAGGCTTCTGTCTGTCCTCTGCCTTTTTGTCCATAATCTGGTCCGTCTCTACAGAAAATGCGGACTCTTAGTACCGGAGCTGTACATGAGCTGACCACTGGGGACAGTAGTGACAGTAGTGAACACAGCTCAACAGTAGTGAATACAGCTCGATAGTGGAGACTAAACTTTTTTAAAAATTGACTAGAACCAGCTGCAAAACAAATATATACTTACTCGCTTTGTTATCTTGGCTCTCTCCCACAAATCTGATCTAAAACCTGCCGTGGACGGCTCCATGTTTGTTTATTTGTTGCTCTATTTCTTTGTTTTGGTCAATTCTCTACCTGACTTTGTACGCCCTCTGGGGGTTATTTAGCAGAATGCAGCTTTGACATTAAAAACTTTTAGAAGTATAAAGACAATGACGGTTACTACACTTGGAACCCACATATCTGTTTACATATAAAAGTGGAGCATAAATGAGCCTTAACACACCCTAGTGTCTACAGCACAGTGTCTACAGAGGGATTACACAGACACATGTAAACTGGACTAAACCAGGTTCAGGTCTAAACCAAGTCTAAACCAGGATTAAACCAGGTCTAAACCAGGTCTAAACCAGGACTAAACGTACCTGCTCTTTGAAGGCTGAGGCCACGTAGAAATTCCCAAGTCCTTCATGGTCATCATCCTGGTTCAGAAGATCTTTGAGGGTTTGACTCTCCTGGACTCTGCAGAACTGAACCAGAACCAGAACGGAACAAGGTCTAAAGTGGGACTAAAGCAGGACTAAAGCAGGACTAAAGCAGGACTAAAGCAGGACTAAACAAGGATCTAAAGCAGGTATAAACCAGGACTAAAGCAGGTGAAGTGACCTGTTTGTGACAGTAGGGGGCAGTACCTGTCTGTAGAGGCTCAGGGCCAGAGGCTGGTTCCTTAGAGTCATGAAGAAGTCTCCTCTGTTCATCTCGTTTTTCAGAAACGTCACGACTGTGAAAACTGGAGCATGAAACATACAAACATGTAACATACAGATATACATTACACACAAGGCTGTGAAAACTGAAACATACAGATAAAAAAGGTTCTGCAGATGACATCACAACATTCCACATTTTTAGAATGAGTGGCAACATTATACGAGTGTCAATGGCAGTAATGACATTTTCTTCTGTAAAAGCTCCAGCTACACCAAATCTAAAATGCAAAAGAGCTGCTACAAAAAGTTTACAGCTGTTAAATATTTAGTTTGTACCCGACTCTAACATAAGAAAATCAAGTCAACAGTAGAAAACCAGTGAAGAATGAAACCACAGTGACACACTCACATTTATCACTGACAAACTCTGGATCAGACACAGATCAACTGAGCCTTTCTCTCCTTAAATCACATGTTTCTGAGTTTGTGTGTTGAGGAGATTCATTTTTGTGGGTGAGTTGAAGTGTCCTTTAGATCCCTATCGTTAGCTAACAAGCTAGCTAAGCTCTGTGCAGTTACAGCAACAACAGAGAAACTACTTTAAATTATTATTTTGTTTGGAACACCGGAGCCAATCCCCTGTATTTTTCGTATAGCCATTAGCATTAGATCATGTCTAATCCAAAGGGTTTGGGCTGGTACCAACCCATCGACCACATTTAGATCACAGCCTCGTTTTGGTGAGACAGGTGAGACAGGTGTAGGTGTGACAGGTGAGACAGGTATTTGTTACCCAGGTCTGTGTCTCCGCTCTCCACAGCTTTACTCAGGGCCAAGTGACTCCTCTTCATCTTCAACAGCAGAGGAACCTGTTCCCCCGAGCGCGCCTCGAACTCCAACAACTGAGACAGAGACACAGGTCTAAAAAAGGTCTAAAACAGGACTAAAACAGGACTAAAACAGGACTAAAACAGGACTAAACCAGATCTAAAACAGGGCTAAAACAGATCGAAAACAGGACTAAACCATATCTAAAACCATTCCTGGTTTAGTCCTGGTTTAGTCCTTTAGTACCTTTATAGTGAGCTCAGGTCTGCTGCTCCCGTAGGCTTTGGTTTAGTCCTGGTTTAGTCCTGGTTTAGTCCTGGTTTAGTCCTGGTTTAGTCCTGGTTTAGTCCTGGTCCTTGCCTTTATAGCAAGCTCAGGTCTGCCGCTCTCATAGGCTTTTGCTGCGATGTGAGAATAAGAGACTCCAGGAGTGTCTCCAACTTTGGCACAAACGACTCGAGCCACAGCCTCGTCTGAGAGATCGACCTGCTGCACCTGTAACAGAACCAAGACTGGGTCAGGACCAAGACCGGGTCAGAGCCAGGACTGGGTCAGACCCAACACCAGCACCACAACCAGACCTACTTTAAACCACAGCCTGTATATTTGTCACTGGACTAAGTGAGTGTGACGACACCCACAGTGTTCGGCTCCAAATGAAGCTCATTGAGGCTAGCAGTTATAGCAGCTAATCTGGAGCACAGTTCCATATTTGGAATTCCAGTCGCGAGTATCATAGCGACCCAAGAGCCAATCAAGAGCAAAGGTGTTGAAGGTAATGCCCCTCCTACCTACACTGCTGGCCTGATAGGGGGCGGGCGCTTAGCAATGCTGTCAATCAAACTTGTTGCTAATGCTAGCGAAAGCGACCTTGGAGAAAGAAGGCGCTTGATTGGTCTGTTAGTAATGTTCATATCTTGATTTAGAGACAAAATAGTAAAATAAAAACCCCGGATCATGTAGAGTGGGTTAAAACCAATGTTTTAATGTCAGAATGATGAGCCTGACAGTAGCAGTTACAGAGAGAAGGGCAACAGTTTTTCAACAGAAAGTGAATTGGAGTTGATGGACCCAAATCGCATCCATGCTCACTTTCAGTTTGGAATGTGGAGGCTAACAGGATAGATATGTCCAGAGATATATAAAGGATATGGTTAGACCTGGGTCTAAACCAGGTCGGAGGGGCGGCATCACGCATAGAGAGCATGCGGTCTCACCTCCCTGCACGCCCAGTGGCAGTGATGTAGTGAAACGGTAGTAGTCACTGTAGAACACGTGAGGGGAGTTACCTGTGTAGGGGCCGCCCCCTCTGCACCTGACCCCACTGAGGGGGCGGGGTCAGGTGCAGAGGGAGCAGGGTTATGTGTAGATGTGGGCGAAGCTCACCTTACAGGAGGCCCAGTGGCGCAGCACACGGCTCACTCCCTGAAATTCTGGGATCTTCAAATATCGACAAATCTCCATCGCCAAAGGGTACAGCCTCCTGTGCACCAGCCTGGAACCACACCAGGACTTTAACAAGACTTAACAGGACTAAAGCGGGACTAAAACAGGACTAAAGCAGGACCAAAGTAGGACTAACGCAGGACTAGAACAGGATTTAAACAGGATTCAAAAGGTACAGGCTCCTGTGCAAAGGTTTAGAATTATTATTAACAATAAACCAATACACACGCCAACAAAACTTGGGACAAAACATAGAACTAAACCAGGACTACACCAAGACTAGAGCAGGACTACACCAGGACTAAACCAGAACAAAAGCGGGACTAAAGCAGGACATGAGTGAATGCCCCAAGACTCACCTGTCGATCAGCACCTGCACTGTCATCTGTTTGAACCTGAGGTCACAGGTCAAGGGTCAATTCACACAAAACAGGGTCAGAGGTTGTGTGGGGTCTGGGTACACAGCCGTAACTGTAGTACTATGGTACTGTAGTAATACACTACTCTGTGTGTGTGAGTGGTATTCCTACAGTACTTTCTTATACAGCATTCAGGGCAGTAATAGCAGTAGTAGTAGTAGCAGTAGCAGTAGTAGTCATAGTAGTAGTTATAGTAGTAGTCGCAGTAGCAGCAGCAGTAGCAGTAGTAGTAGTAGTAGTATAATAGTAAATAAAGGATACTGCGTGTGTGTCAGGGGTATTCCTACAGTACTTTCTCGTACTGCATTCAGGACTCTCAGCTCTCTGCAGATTGACACAAATGACTCTGGACTGAAGTCAGACAGGAAGCACTTCCCAAAGGATGCTGCCTAAAGGTCACACAGGGGTCAGAGGTCACATAGAGAGGATGATTGCCTTGTTTGCACCTACCATTCTCTTGTTTGAATCATTACCAGATCTGCGTCAGTCATGTTAATATTAGTGTCAAAGTGGAGGAGAGGTTTCAGACAGAGGAGGAAGGGAAATAGTGCTAACACACACACATAATCTACTTATCCCTTGACCCTGACTATATTTTCATTCATCTGACTCCAGAAACAGTTGTGTTCTGAGTCAGCTGTGGCCTTAGATCATTTAAATCAAACATATGTGCTTGTGTCTGCTCTGTAGTTATAATCTATGACATCTGTGGATCATTATGTTATGATTTGGATATTTTAAATTGCAATATTGATCAAAACGAGTTAATAAAAGAAACAAGTCCGCTGACTTCCATGTTAGAATATGGCGGTGCCCAATGGGAGCTGACGTCGCTGTAAACGTCATGACAACAAAGCGCCACGTCTTGTCAGCCCCTCCTATGGAAAACCTGCACTCGTCTGTCTGCTCAGGTTTAGTGCAGTTCCATGTTTTTCCATACTCATCTGTCACATTCTGTTTTGTGTCTGTCACAGGTCACATAGAGGACACACAGGGGTCATGCTCACCCGCAGCAGGGCCTTTTGGGTAGTGCAGTCCCACTCGTGAGCAGCTGCCTCCACACACTGAGCCACAGCCTCCGGCAGAACGCTCTGCTCCTTAATCTCACGCAGGTACTCATCTGCCCTCTGACTCTGCTTCTGTAAAGAGGAGAAACTAGGTCTAAAGCAGGACTAAACCAAGTCTAAAGCAGGACTAAACCAAGTCTAAAGCAAGACTAAATCAGGACTTAACAAGACCAAAACTAGGACTAATCCTGGTCTTACCTTGTACTCCCTGTGTGTCTCCAGCTGTAGAGCTCCTGGACTCATGGAGGCTCATTCGCGGTTTAGTCTGGGTTTAGTCCGGGTTTAGTCTCAGGTCTAAACCTGGTTCAGTCCTGGTTCAGTCCTGGTTTAGTGCTGTTTTAATCCTGGTTTAGTCCTGGTTTAGTCTTGATTTAGTCCTGGTTTAGTCCTGGTTTAGTCCTGGTTTAGTCCTGGTTTAGTCCTGGTTTAGTCCTGGTTTGGACCTGGTTTAGACCTGGGTCAGTCCTGGGTCAGTCCTGGTTCAGTCCTGATCTTACCTCATACTCCCTGTGTGCCTCCAGCAGCAGGGCTCCTGGGCTCATGGAGGCAATCTTGAATATTTCCTGAGAGACCAAAGGCACCTCCTGGAGCAGCTCCTGGTGGAACCCGCCCAGAACCCGGAGCCCGTCCAGCTCCGGGACCAGGACCGAGACCTGGTCCAGGGGGAACCTGGACTGGATCAGGACCAGAACCTCAGAGAACGGGAACACTGTAGAACTCTGCTATATGAGTCTAACCACATGACCAGGACTAAACCAGGTCTAACCCGGGTGAGATATTTAATAATATTAAATAGGGATATTAAATATAAAACTGGTTAAACTAAAGGATACTGGATGGTGTCACTGCACTGTCCTGCCACCAGTAGGAGCCGCTCCCACATCAGGACCACGGAGGGCTGCTGTGCTCGCGGTCGACGGCACCTGAAGAAGAGCATGGTTAGACTCATGGATCTATTAAAATAACTGGATAGGGTATTGCTATCTTAGAGCTGTCTCGAGTTGGATTAGTGGCCACTCATTGGAACTAAAACGAAAAAATCCCTCCTGCCCAGAAAGGATTTTTCTTGAGTGCAATGTAATCACAAACTGCTCATGTTCAGCTGACAGGGCATCTACAAGTTTCACAAAGGTCTACTTTTGTGGCAGTTTTTACCTATTTTCAGATCATAAAACTTTTCTCAGCTCAAAATCCGTATGTTGTCTTAAAAAAACGCTTTCTATCATTAGCTTCGGCTACACTCTATGTCCGCTCTAGCTAAGCTCAAGTGCTGATTGGTTAGAGCGGTCATGTGGTACACATGAACGAAGCATGTGAGCGATGTGAACAAACCCAACTGTCGTGAATGAGCCACAGGTTTAGAACATTGTTCGGAAGCTCCTGGAAGCATAAACATTATCATTTATAGTTTGTAATTTATTTATTATTCCCTTGCCTCCTTCACAGCCGCTCCACTCGCTCTCCTTGCGCAAAGTCTCATGGGGGGAAGCTCAATTGCGCATGGTCCATGGGCAGGGCAGGACCCTGGGGCTTGGTTAGACTACACATCTATGACACGTCTGTGACACGTCTGTGACACATCTGTACGTATAACCCAGAAACCGAAAACGAGACTGAACACGAGACACGAGACTGAACATGAAACTCAGCATGAGACTGAACACGAGACACAAGACTAAACACGAGACTGAACACGAGACTAAACACGAGACTGAACACGAGACTAAACACGAGACTGAACACGAGACACAAGACTAAACACGAGACTAAACAGGAGACTCAACACGAGACACGAGACTGAACACAAGAATGAACATGAGACTCAACACGAGACACAAGACTGAACACAAGACACGAGACTGAACACGAGACTGAACACGGGACATGAGATTGATCACCAGACATGAGACTGAACATGAAACTGAACATGAGACACGAGATGTGACTAAACACGAGACATAAGAATGAACATGAGACACAAAACTGAACATGAGACTTAACACGAGACTGATCATGTGACACGAGTCTGAACATGTATGACCCATGTGACACGTGTGAGCCAGAGACTGTACGTGCCTATAACATGTATAAACCACACTCTGTATATTTGTCAGTGGACTGAGGGAGTGTGACATCACCTACTGTGTTTGGCTTCAAATGACGCTCATCAAGGCTATCAGTTATAGGGGCTATCTGGAGCCAGCGTGTATCATAGCAAGATATGTTATTAATGTTCAAATCTTCATTTAGGCAAAATAGTGAAATAAAAACCCCAGGATCATGTAGAACAGGTTAAAACCAACATTTTACGATCAGACTGATGAGCCTGACAACAGCAGCCACAATTTTCAATAGAAAGCGAATTGGCGCCGAGTCGATGAAGTCAAATTATGCCCATGCTCACTTCCTGATTGGAATATGGCAGCTAGCAGGATGGATATAACCAGAGGTATGTACAGGCTGTGGTTAGACCTGGGTTTATTCCATTTCAATAAATGCAGAAAAAGCTAACAATAAACTCGAAGTAGTTTTGTGTTTACGTTAGCTTTAGCTTTAGTTTCGCCTCGTCTCACAGTGCCACAAACTTTACTAAACGTCTTTTTGTGATTCACTGAGATAAGTATGACACAGATTTTATTTATTAAGAAAACATTTGTAATGTTTGGGTGACCATGTCTCATGGAGCAGAGCCCTGTCCCTGGACCCAGAGCCCGGAGCATTTAAACACAACTGAGCTAGAGGGAGCCGCACCAAACAAACCTGCTTCAAGGCCCCAACCAAACCATGCCAATGGAAAAGAGACTTAGGACTCACCAGACCATCTGTTTTGGAGCTGAGCGCATCTTTGTGTCCACTTCACTGAACTTCTCCTGAAGACAGACAAAAAAGGACTAAACCAGGACTAAACTAGGACTAAACTAGGACTAAGCCAGGACTAAGCCAGGACTAAACCAAGTCTAAACAAGGACTAAACCAGGACTAAAAACAGAAATAAACCAGGTCTTAACCAGGTCTAAACCAGGTCTAAACCAGGTCTAAACCAGGTCTAAACCAGGTCTAAACCAGGTCTAAACCAGGTCTAAACCAGGACTAGGTTCAGGACTAGGTTCAGGACTAGGTTCAGGACTAGGTTCAGGACTAGGTTCAGGACTCTAAACCAGGTCTAAACCAGGACTAGGTTCAGGACTAGGTTCAGGACTAGGTTCAGGACTAGGTTCAGGACTAGGTTCAGGACTCACCTGGAGGCTGGAGGTCCCGGTCCACACCAGTCCAGTCTCGGTGAACAGAGCCAGGTATTTGTAACTGAAGGAGACGCACATCTGAAGGATCGACCCCGAGTCCGGACTGAGGCCTGGAGGGTACTGAGGAGAGACCAGGGTTAGACCAGGGTTAGACCAGGACTAGAGCAGGACTAGAGCAGGACTAGAGCAGGACTAGGCCAGGACTAGGCCAGGACTAGGCCAGGACTAGGCCAGGACTAGGCCAGGACTAGGCCAGGACTAGGCCAGGACTAGGCCAGGACTAGGCCAGGACTAGGCCAGGACTAGGCCAGGACTAGGCCAGGACTAGGCCAGGACTAGGCCAGGACTAGGCCAGGACTAGGCCAGGACTAGGCCAGGACTAGGCCAGGACTAGGCCAGGACTAGGCCAGGACTAGGCCAGGACTAGGCCAGGACTAGGCCAGGACTAGGCCAGGACTAGGCCAGGACTAGGCCAGGACTAGGCCAGGACTAGGCCAGGACTAGGCCAGGACTAGGCCAGGACTAGGCCAGGACTAGGCCAGGACTAGGCCAGGACTAGGCCAGGACTAGGCCAGGACTAGGCCAGGACTAGGCCAGGACTGAAACTAGGACTAAACCAGGACTAAATCAGGGTTAGACCAGGGCTAGGTTAGACCACAACTAAAACTAGGACTAGACCAGGACTAGACCAGGACTGAAACTGGGACTAAACCAGGGCTCGTTCTGAATTCCCCAAATCGGCCCCGAAGCTCCTAGCTCCTTAAGCCCAAACCGGATGTGCGTCACTGTAAGAGGTGATAAGGACTGTCCGAATAGTGCACCGAGTTAGGAAGGAGTTAGGAAAAGGAGCCTGTATGCTCCCTTTCATAGCTCCTTTAGCATAGGAACTTCGAGAGCTTCATAACCAGCAGTAAGGAGCTATGAGGCATCCCACAATCCAGTGCGCATTAGGACTAAAGGACAGGGTTTGGTGGAATATTTGTTGCCCAGAGGACAGAGCAGAGGCTGAAGGTGTATTTACTCTGCTCTGTGAGTGCATATGTTACTGTTGGAGGTGATTCATGGTTAAAACTCAGATTTATCCGTTGTCCCCGGTGCCGCTGGTTAGGATGGTCAGCTTCTCCAAACAGCTGAAGCTCCTTCTCCTCTCTGCTGAGGACTCTTATGTCTGACCCCGTAATGCAGCTCCAAAGGTAATGGAGTTAGGGGCTAGGAGCAGGAGTTATGATCTGAACTATTCGAAAGAAGTCGGGGTCTAACCCAGGAGTAAACCAGGACTACACCAGGTCTAAGTTAGGTTAGGTCTAGTACCACAGCGGTGCAGGAGGTGTGGTCTAAGACGTAGAGCTCAGGGCCGATGGAGAGCAGGACTTTGGTCTGACGCTCCTGAGTGAGGACAGCCCAGGAGGATGGCGCACCCTGCAGACCTGAGGGGGCACAGCAGAGTCAGTAAACGCAGCAGTAACAGTACAAGAGTGAGCAGTACAAGAATTTGTAGTACTTTTAGCAGTAGTAGTTTTTGTAGTACTTTTAGCAGTAGCTGTATTTGTAGTACTTTTAGCAGTAGTGGAATTTGTACTATTTTTAGTATTAGGGTCCCTGATTGCAGTACACACCTGGCACCTCCGGGAGGCGGCGCAGCTTGAGATCGTCAATATTGGTGGCCAGAGTGAAGCGTGCAGAGGCAGTTACTACGGCGACGCCAGTGCCAAATGGAGAGTGGAAAACTCTGGCCTGGACCACCTGGTCATGGGTTATCTCCTACACATATACACACATCTACAGTATAAAATAAGGGTACACAGCAGAGCCTCCATACAAACATACAGGAGAACAGCACCGGGTCATGGGTCATCTCCTAATATACAAAACATGCATGTACATTATAACACACATGTACATTATAACACATATGTACAGCGGAGTCTAAACCAACATACAGGAGGACATGCAGAATAACATGTACAGAATAACATTTGCAGTATAACATAGATCTACACATGGGAGTCTCAGCCTACATACTAACATACAGAGGAAAGCACAGTCGTGGCTTATCTCCTGTGATACACACATGTACAAATGTATGTATAATAAACAATCCACTACAACAGAGAGCATACAAGATAAGAGGGCACAGATCTGTCTCATGCTCAAGTGCCTCTGTTATATTTGGGGAATACTTGGGGTATATTTGAGGGTATACTTGGGAGTACACACAGACCTGTCCCATGCTGAAGTGCCTCTTGAAAGAGCCGAAGAGGTCGTAGATCAGAACTGTGCCGTCCTCCTGAACACAGAGGAGCTCATCTGAGACACTCCATCCAAGCTGTAGCACCACACCACTCTTCCACTGAAAATACACAACAGTAT
>JACM01078896.1:0-11852 GCA_000787095.1 Periophthalmodon schlosseri | reverse complement strand
AAAGCTAGTCCACAAAAAAAAAAAAAAGTCGCAGTTACCCGGGCACCTTTATTCCTTGTCATCCCACAGTATTGAGTTTGGGGCTTAATTACAGCTTCTTTATCACTACTTCACACCTGCACCTAGATGTCAAACTTAATTATAATATTTACACACAAGACCAGACCGTATCTAGTATAAATAAACAGCCAATTTTCTGTTAAATCGCATATTTTAACACTACAAACACTATCAACCCACCAATTATTTCACGTTTTAAGGAACATATTTTTCCTTCCAATTCCTTAGACGCCCTTGTTACTGTCTGTCAACCTCACAATGTCACGCTATCTCCAATCAAAACAGCAAAACCTCAAAGAATTAACCAATAAAGTGTACTTAGCGCCTACCTTCAGATAGATATAAGGCAGTGTCCAGCAGTAATCTGACCAGAAATGAAGAAGTGGCTTGGATGAGCAGCCAAACGTCTTCACTCCTACAACTTTTTGTCCAGTTGACTGATTTGAATTTTTCTTTTACTATGGATCATACCTGGACGACTGAGGGATTACACAGACAAGAAATAAACAGAAAAATGAAAAATAAAACCTCAACCTGCCTCTCCGTTTGATTCCCATGCCTGCAAACGTCTGAATCTGAGAAGTGGCCTACATAACAATTTCTCAAGCTAAACTCCAAAAATATGGCTTAAAGTCCCCCAACAAAAGCAGGGGGGCATCAATCACTGTGTTAAAAAAAAACTCTCTTTCTTTCAAGTAAATCTGACACGACACATTCTCCTTCAAAAACAACTTCAGACAACTCAACTTTATTTAGTGTTCACTGCTTTCTGGGGAGGCTATAAAAACAAACAGTTGTCAGTATGGAGGCTGCTGTCAATTTTATAGATGGAACCTGCCATAAAAATGTAACATCAGCGTCAAAGGAATTTCTTAGTTCGCGCTATTAATTCTCAGCTGATCAACATTCCTTCAGGGTGAGATGCCAAGACTTTAGAAGTTAGACTTTAATCTGAGCTTTGTTTTACCACAATCTTACCATAAAGAACTGACTTAGCTGGAACTACATTCTGTACTGCCTCTGAAATGACATTACCCACAAGCTAGCTAGCAGTAGCCAAAAGTTTTTCAGTTTTTTCACCTTATTTGTTGAAAAGCAGACGCCTAAACAGGACTGCGAAAGCTTGTATTGATCAGAGGCTATAAATGTGCTGTTTCATTTGTTTTTTTTGATAATTCATTACAACTTAAGCTGTAGTTCAATAAAATGACTGAATTAAGGTACAAAGAAAAATCTATCCGTTCTTGAGACTGAGGAAAATATGAACTGCTTTAAAATTTTAAAGACATTTTTTTGCCAATGGGTGAGCGAAATTGGGGTGAAGAGTGGGGGAGGGACATTCAGCATTTATTTTTAAAGTATAGGCCTAAATCTGGACTAAATCCTAACCATAGACTGTATAAAGAGGTAAACTAAGGGAGGTGACGTCACCCATAGCGTTAGGCTCCAGTCAAATGAAGCTCATCGAGGATAGCAGTTATTTGGAGCCAAGTTCCATATCCGGAAATCCGACCGCGAGTATCATAGCAACCAAAGAGCCAATCCGGAGCGAGGCTGTTGAAGGTAACGCCCCTTCCCTCCCTGTTAAACCAGCGCTTAGCAACACTGTCAATCAAACCTGTTGGTAACGCTAGTGGGAGCGACCTCGGGGAGAGAAGACGTCTGATTTGTCTGTTGTTAATATTCATATCTTGAGCTACGGACACTGTAGCGAAATAAAAATACCAGAATAATGTAGAGTTGGTTAATACAAACATTTTAAGACCAAAATGACGAGCCTGACAGCAGCAGAGGGGCGACAGTTTTTCAATAGAAAGTGTAGCCGGAAGTGCAGCCATGCTCACTTCCTATTTGGAACGCGGCGGCTAGCAGGTTAGCTATGTCCATTTATATATACAGTCTATGAACCTGACTAAAGGGGTAAACCTGAGCTTAACAAAGATAAGTCCATTTAAAAGCAGTAAAACATTCATTAACTCTTTAGTTGTACAAGCATAAGAAGAAACCCGTGAGCGTACCACTGTTTGTGAACCACAGAAATTAAGACACAAAGAAGTACTATTTTCCTTTTTGTTTTTTAATACTTTTTAAACGCCAAAATGTTTTTCACCTGTCAATCAAAAGTTTTGCGACTGCCGTCCATGTGTAAAATGTTTCGTATTTCCATTTCGAGTTACCCTGTCTGCCAAGTCTCCAGTTTATATTGACAAGCCTGTAGTTGGAAAACAATTGGATGAGTATTGATTGACATCTTGATATCAGGTTAGTGCAGGTGGGCTTGGTGTCAGTCAGATGCATTAGGAGCGTGAGCTAACTGCAGCTCATGTAACACTGTCTATCCATTAGTATTCAACATGAGCCAACCTGGGACTAGCAAAGGTCAAGCAAATCAATACGAGCCCATAGCAGCCCATTGCAAACAGCAGCCTGGGTCTGGCCGTTCACTGGTGGGGAGTAAACAGGGAGAGGGGTCGCGAAATGAATTTAAGTCCGACCAAAATTCATTTCATAACCGAAGGTGAGAGGAGGTTTAGGCATTTTTGTTTCTATATTAAAAATAGTGATATTGTTGTAAGAAAATTACTGGAGAATGTGCCAAAAAAAATCACAAAAACAGCAAAAAGAAAATAAAATCTGGGGAAATCCGGTTTCATATTCTTAGTCAATAAATGCTACGGTATGTATGCTTCTAGACAAGTTATAGGAGAGATGCCGGTGCCAGGTTAGAGCATGAATGCTAATTTACACCTGTAGTCCCTGAAAACAGGCTGGAGGAAATACTGAAAATACGGATGCAATGTGTATAGATAAATTCACCATAAATGAATTAAAACAGATATTACCTAAGGCACATTGTTCAAATACTATTCTAAAAACAACATACAGCCAAACACATAAGCACACGCACTCTTACCCGCTCCTCTTAACCCCTCCCACCCTCCATCAGCCACTTCTTTGTCAGACATGCAAACATTTGAAAACCTGCAGGTTAGAATCTCTGTTGGCAAATTATTCCAATGACTCACAGCAACAGAAGAAATAAGAAACTAACACACTCACAAAATAAATGATGCAATAAATCAGGCTAACAAAACGATTAACATTTCAATATATTCTGAAAATTTACATGGCATTATGCAAAGAAAGAAAACCTGTAATCAGCTAGTCTCCATGGAGATGTTATTTCTTTACATTGAATGTTACACAATTTGGCATTACATGTATCTATCTCCATGAGACAACTTTAGTTCTGTGGAGAGGCGACCCCACCCACAGTATGAATTCACGTTTTCAATGCAGTTTTGTGTAAGTAAAAGCCACACTTCCCCCCCAAAAAAGTTACATAGAGCAACTTTAAATATCTTCAAGACAACCAACTGGCCCAAAATCTCAAAAATGAACTAAAACTTAACCTTTTACATTTTGCCTGTGATGTTTTGACTTACAAATTTCAAAATACAACTGGATGTGGCCTTGAAGAATAGCTCGGCCAGCGCCTTCACTCTCACTAATGGACCCTGTCTTAATGCGCTTTTATTTACAAGGACTTCATTAAAAAGGACATGCTGACTGGAACAAGCCATAATGACTTCAATCCAACTGCCTCCAACACAGCAGAATAAACCAACGCACTCGACCAAATCTGTCACGTTTTATAGTGCAACTGCAAATTTTAGATAACTTTAATACCTTGTTTTTATAATGTTTGTAGACTGCGAACTTTGAGTCAAGGACAAGAAGTTTGCATGTCTGAACAAAATTAATTACGAAATTTTGGGTTCACTCAACTTGGACCTTTTGTGCTTGGAAAACATCATTAAAACAACAATAGACAAAATGAACTCCGCTGCTCTCCATGAACAGAATTTTGTTATCAGCGTCTTATAATGAGCGTATCCATGGCAACGGCAAAACACATGCAAGATTTTGAGGTCACAGAGTTCAAAGTCGCCTTCCAAAAACACCAGTATACTAGTGTTTGACAATGTTAGAAAACACATGAAACAAGACCTATTTGATTTACTTAATATTTACTGAGGCTCACAAGCTTTGGGGTTCAACTGTGGTTCAAAAACACAACTTTAAAAGTAGAATTAACATAACCATCTGAACTGGCTAATTGCAGATGTAAAATGTTTTGTAGAATTTTGGTTTCCATAAAAAGTGTCTCTCTTAACAGGAATGTCCCAATATACGTATCTATCATTAATCTAACTACAGGCCCTTTCCACAGACCTGACCTGTAACTTGACCTGGTGGAGCCACCTGCTAGTCTCCATGGAGATAGATGTATAATGGCAAACTATGGGAAATTATCGGCAAAGCAATATCTCCATGGAGACAAGGTGGCTCCACTAGAAAAGTTAAACACTGCACCTTTATAAAACAGGTTCCACTTAGACAAGTTTTGAAATTGTGCCTTATTTGACACAAGCCTCTTACTATTTTTGCTTTTTGTTTTGAATTTTAGTACTATTTATAACTTTTGCTTATTTTGTTATATTGTAATGTGTAAGCTACTGTGTCCAAGTAATTTCCCTTGTGGATGAACAAGTCTGAGTCTAAAATGGAATAAGATTTGTCACCGCATTTTGGAAATCAATGTATTACACTATGTATAGTTGGAGTCCTATATTATGCGAAATAGACTCGTATGAGCTTACGCCATGTTAGAATGTTGTTACCTCATCAAAAACATACCTAGAGTTGTGTTTTGTTTCATTCACACGTTTGAGTAACTTTTTTTTTTAATTATTATTATTCTGTCTATATCTTGAAAGCTCAAAATTCTCTGCTCCACCTTGAGGTTTTCAAGTCAACAGCTACCTTTTACTTTTTGTTCAGTAGAGATTGGCAATCCCAGGGCTGAAATGATCCAAATGGTTCTAGTGAAGGTGTATGGAATTTAAAACACAGTGGAAATGATCCAAATGGTTCTAGTGAAGGTGTATGGAATTTAAAAACACAGTGGAGCACTTCCTGTATTATCACATGACATCACAAGGTGGAACAGAGTGTTTTCAGTTTGAGAGAAGAACTCAGCCTCAATATGCAGGATTTGTGTGTTAAACGTGTGAATGAAACGAAACACAACTAGAGGTATGTTTTTGATGAGGAAACAACATTATAACATAGATCAGAAAATAGCGTAATATGGGGCCTTTACTAGAATTAATGAATTGAACTTTTGGTCCTACCTCCCTGAAGAAATCGGGCCCACACTCCTCTCCTCTGAAGTTGCATTCTAGCAGCATGTCTTCGATGCGGTGCCTGGTACGATTGTAGAACTCATCCAAGCTAAATCTAGACCCCGGCGGTCTGTCTGGCTCAGGGGCGAGGGGGAATCCTGGAGCCATGCCTTCTTCAAACCCCAAAAGAGGCCCCATAAAAATCAGATCGCTGTAACTCATCTGCGACTTCCTTACGAAGTTATAGTTGCAAATAGTTATCGCTGGGAACGTTAGATTCTTGGCCACTTTTTCGTCCAGCACTGTAGCATGATCGTACTGAAGATAGTAAATAACGCAACGTGAGGCTTGGAGCAAAAACAACGAAAGCGCCGAAAGGAACACCACCGACCATAAACCTTGGCGAATCCCGAACGTCTTATCCTCTACGAAAATGTGGTTAGCACCGTGTAGCGAACATTCGCCAAAGAACGCAGCCAAATCGGCAACTTCGCCAATCTCCTCTTCCTCTTCTTCGTAGTCCTCTGCTTGGCTGCCCCGGTCCAGGTAGTCTTGGGATCCGGTGTCGCTGTAGCTCTTGGTAACTCGTTTGTAGTGGTCGTCGAAATCTCCGTTTCCGTAGCCTCTTACCGATTCGTCGTCAGAGGTGAAGGAGATAGTGCACATGATACGGACAGGCATGATGGAAGGTCGTAAGATTGCCGAAGCAAGTTGAAGAAGTCAAAAGATGCTAGACAAAATCTGCTCCAGTATTGATGGAAACAAACCAAAACGCCAAATTATTGTCCAGTGAACTATCTTACAAACAGCAAGGTGAAGTTAGCTGTAGCAAGATAGTAATGTTGACATAACTTTTGCTACTAAAATCAACTGCTAAATCTGCTATGAAAAAGAGTCTATAATCATGTGAAATCTTTGTAAAAAATTGGCGAAATATGTGCTCAAAGCTCTTTTCCAAGTCCAACGAAATGCTATGCAGATGCTATCAAAATTCCAAAGTAAAATTAGCCAACTCACACGATCTATTTCGCAATGCAGACTAATATGGTCCACTCAGCAATGCAATTCTCAAAGTGTCAAGTCTTTGGTCTGGGGGTTTGATCGTCCTTCCTTGAGACTAAGAAGAAGAGAGATAACGAGTCTTGATGTGGGAGGAGAAAGAGGGGTAGGTGAGGGCAGAAGGAGCACAAAGGATACCCAATATCCCCACCGGGCCCAGCTACAGGTCACCGTCCTGGGGCAGAGTTTCAGCATTTCCAGGAAAAAAGAGCCAGGGTTTTGACGCAGTGGCAGGGGATGGGACACTATGTCAGCCAATGGAAAACCAGGCTATATGAGGTTTCTGCTGATTACACTGATCGTACAGGATGCCCTCACGAATGCAGTTATAAATAAAACGTGTAAGTAAAAGGTAGTATGGGAAGACAAATAGAATGTTGAAATGGTGCTAGGTCATATAGCCAAGATGTTTTATTTAGTAACAATTAGGCAGTGGTAGATGAAGTACTCAATTCAGTACTGATACCAGAGCAAAGAAATACTCCAGTAAAAGTATCACATGAAAAAATCTACTTAAATAAAAATATTCAAATACCCCTTTAAAAGAGGTATCACATAAAGTATTTTGTGCAGATTTTGAGATCTAATAAAGCTTCAAATGTAGTGATTTTGTAGTGGAGTAGAAAGTACAGATACCTGCTCTCAAATGTATTGAAGTAAAAGTAAAAAGTATCCACTTTAAAATCTACTTACGTAAAGTACAGATACAAATGTATACTTAAATATAATAGAAGTACTTTTACTTTATTACGCTTCACCACTGCAATTAGTGATGTGTAATCACTTAAATCAAGGTAGAGATTCAGTCATTTTTAATTGTCAATGGTCAGCTTGGGTCTTTAACCCTATTGCGTCGGATGCTATCGTGTGAGCGTCGCCAGAGTGCCGCCTCAGCATTGGGAGGATCCCAGCAACACCAGCGCTCTAATTGGTCATCTTCGAGGAACAACGAAAGCACATTACCGTAATGACAGTAACATATTTAAAGATCCCTATGCCTCTGCTTTGAGATGCCGTTGAATTTACATCATTACCGTAATGACAGTAACATATTTAAAGATCCCTATGCCTCTGCTTTGAGATGCCGTTTGAATTTACATGATAGCACAATTGGTTGCGGAGTTACGGTAATGGAAAATCCACAACCGTGAATCTATCGGCGACGATAGCATCCGCAATAGGGAGGGGAGAGTTCAGAGTTTGGAGGAAGAAATTGTATTATTTTTTGTGTTAAATGGCACAAAATAAACAAAATCAAATCAAATAATAATGTTTGATTGATCAAAATGAGGGGAAAAAACTTTTTTTTTTTTTTTTCATATTGCCCAGCTCTACTAGCAATACAACACATCTGACTTATCAAATGTAGTTGATAAGCCAGATTTAGAGTTTGAATATGTTGGTGTATGTGGGACTTTTATGCTTAGTTTAAGGGTAAATAAAATCTACCATATTGTCACATCTCATAATAGAAAAAGTCAAGTAGTGACTGATGCCAAATATCTTTGGTAACGAAATGTGTCTGTGCCTTAGAGATATACCAATTTAATGTGATCAGTTAACTCCAGCTGTCACTCACTCAGCCTTACAAAGGCTAATAGGAGAATTGAGTGGGTAAAGTGTTTGTGTTTGTGCACAGAGCCACACTGAATAAAGAAATAGTGAATCACAATATGACCAAAAAGGAGGTGTCACAGGGATAATTTTTATTATCCATGTGACACCTTTTTATTGCCATATCTCCCAGCCCTAAACTGGCCCCACACCAAAATGAACTCTTTACTGTTCAAACTCTAGCACTGAAAAACAACCAAAGACTGATCGCGTTCTCATATGACATTACCTAAGCCAATCAATAGATTACAAGATATGAATTCCAAATTGTACTGGAAGTAGGGCAACTATATTTTTCCCATTTAATTATTTATTCCATGTTCAAGCCATCCAACTTAACAGGCGTAACAACTGTCACTTTTACATGACAGATGGAGTAAAGCAGAAGACATCCAACTTGAAATGTCCTTTTTTTTTTTTTTTTTTTTTTTTAAACCTGGCAACATTTCCCCAATCAAGACATACGCTTCCACCAATCAAGGGAAGCACATCAAAGTCATAGCGTTTAATCAAGCCTTCCATTTGCTAGCTATTATCTCAATCTGATAGCTCATTTTACCCACAATGCCTTTCAAATTATAAACAACAGAAGTGCCGCAAGTTATAAATTGAAATGGAGGGAAGGAAAGTATAATATACAAACTTATAGTCTTATTATTGAATTTCGAGAGCACAGTTCCCAGTGGCGGCTGTGATGTGAATAGGAAGATGGCTGACCGGGCTTCATTGATTGACCTCCATTAGAAGTATTATTTTGCAGAAACATGATGGCGTCTGGAGATGTAATGTTACACTTGGCTAACACGAGTCTTTACAATCAAAACATATTATGATAGAATATGATAGGACTGCAGTGGCGGTATGGCAACAGATAAGTTACACCAGTGAATGGCCGTATATGATAGACCTTTAAGTGTTACTTCAACCTATTAGGTAACTTTTTGAGTAGATGGTCAGTCATCCGCTTGCGTCTGTGGAGATGTATTTACTTTGCCTGTATGTTACGCAGTACAGCATTACATTTTTCTATCTTTATGCAGACAAGCGAGACAAGTTAGAAGTCAGATCTGTGGAAAGGTGACCCCACTCCAAGTAAGAATGTGTGTTTTTTAATGTAGTTAATAGCAGTAAAAATGCTCTTAATGAAATAAATGCAAACTAGACCAGTATAATACCATTTGGTGAAACATTTCAGGCAAAGCGATATCTCCATAGAGACACCCAGGTGGCATTATCCTACCAGAAAAGTGACATATATGAACCTTTAATTGCATTGGAAGTTACATGCAGTATATAATTATAAAATACTGTGCAGTACAGTGCTAGATCTTAACTTCTGAACAAACTTAAAGGGGGTATCTAGTGCAGTTTCTTAATTCCGTGGGCTGCGTTCTTGCATTGTCCTGATTTGGTCCTGGTTTAGTCCTGATGTAGACTTGGTTTGGTCCTGGTCTAGTCCAGGTTCTAGGTTTAGTCCCAGTTTAGTCCCAAATTTTGGTGTGGCGTGTACAAGTATGAACACAGCCTGCTGCTAACTGCCATGCTGCTAAATTTGCTATTTCAAAATGTTTCACTCCACGAGTTTGCCACCAGAGGGCGCAATCTAATCCAAGCTCTCTGTGACATAAATCATGTTTTTCATAACAAAGTAAAGTTATACAATCTAAAGTCATATTCACACAGGATTAGTTGTAGCTAGGGTTCTCTGGTAAATTGTAATACTTACAAACAGCATCTGTGTTTGTAGTCCCATGTGAAGCACCTGTGTCTGTGAAAATATCTGCAAAAATACTACTGTTATTCTGCAAACTCAGAGCTCCTCAAGTGATTCTTGTCCCGTGTGAATGCTCATGTCTGTAAACTGTTTTTTCATTTGTTCATTGAAGCTAATAGTGATTCAAAATGTCTCTATGGCCCATTTTAAATCCAGATACCAACTAAATTAATAATATTAATTCGCCACGGACCATACTCTAATCCAGCTGTTGTTTTTTCTACAATTAAAAAGTAAAAAACATAAAAAAAAACCAAACATAACGACCTGACCCAGAAGTACAACCCCGCTGTCATGGTAACTGAGGACCAGCAGCATGGAGCCTCTATGGAAATGTTTGGCTGCTTTTGTTGCAAAGTTTGTAAAGTTTGGACAGGGGGCTGTTCAGCATCAACGGATTAAAAGAAATCATAAGAAATCTGATTGCGTGGATGTAATTCTGATCGCCAATCGCATCAGTGTGGTACGAAACAACAGTGTTCGGTGCAGTCTGCTGAAATCAAACTTAAAGTAAAAGCAACACTGGCGACATGATAAATTAAAATGTTCTTGTCTTGTTTCAGTCCAACATTTCCAGAAAGTTGTAAAAACAGGTAGTTCACTGACACGGCTTATCCCATACGGATGCATACAAACACACAGACGTCGTGGGGTAATTTAAACTTTACAAACGTGCCTAGGTTAAACTAACCCTGTGCGAATAGGGCTTAATGCTACATTTTAAAGCACAGACACAGGCCTATATTCCCTTTAATGTTCATCCTTTTGGTGTAACTTTTTGGATAATGCCAAAAATACAAAATGTTCTGTACTCAGACCCACAAGTCATAACAAACAAGAATTATGCCAGCAATTTGTAATGTTATGTCGACCCACCATCTTTTCAAGCCCAATCATCGGCTCATAGCTTCTCTGGATGTCATTGTTTTCACTGAGGAAGCAGCTTTGAAACGGATGTTTGTGCAATGGAGGTAGCAACAAATCAAAAACCTCCTTGGCCGCAGGAATATTTTTACATTGTGATGAGAATGCCTGATTTAAGTTTGGAGAAGAACGCGACACAAACATTTTTTATTAAAAGGTAAGGCCTGTAGTTATATGTCTTGTTTTAAAATGGTTTGATTTAAGATCCTAACAATTGTCTTTATTGTTTTTGTTGACATTTATGATTTATGATATATGGGTGCACTATGTAACTTTTCTGGTGGATAATGCACCAACTGCTGTCTATGGAGATGTTATTGCTTTGCCTGGAATGTTCCACAGTATGGCATTAAATGCACCTCCAGTGAGACGAGCAGGTGACACCAAGCAATAAAAAAAAAAAAAAAAAAAGAACTGTATGTAAGATTTTGTTTGTCCCCCGGATATGAAGTAAACATGTTTAACTCAAATATAAGTTTTAGAGATAAGAATAAATCAAAAGACAATTTAAAACAGCTACACACAGTTCCTTAAATAAAGCCAAGATAGATGAGTTTAATACCATACTGTGGAACATGATTTATTTATTTATTTGAAAAGGGACATTTCACATGAACTAACATCAAACTATGTACATTTTGGGCAAAGCAATAACATCTTCATGAGGGATGAGCAGGTTACATAGTGCTCCTTAAATTTGTAATGAACCAACACTACACCTTACAGTGGGGCAAAAAAGTATTTAGTCAGCCACCAGTTGTGCAAGTTGTCCCACTTAAAAAGATGAGAAAGGCCTTTCATCATAGGTATACTTCAACTATGAGAGACAGAATGGGGGGAATCCAGGAAATCACATTGTAGGATTTTTTCCAGGAAATCACACTGTAGGTAAATTCCTCGGTAAAATAAGTATTTGATCACCTACAAACAAGCAAGATTTGTGGCTCTCACAGACCTGTAACTTCTTCTTTAAGAGGCTCCTCTGTCCTCCACTCGTTACCTGTATTAATGGCACCTGTTTGAACTGGTTATCAGTATAAAAGACACCTGTCCACAACCTCAAACAGTCAGACTCCAAACTCCACTATGGCCAAGACCAAAGAGCTGTCAAAGGACACCACAAACAAAACTGTAGACCTGCACCAGGCTGGGAAGACTGAATCTGCAATAGGTAAGCAGCTTAGTGTGAAGAAATCAACTGTGTTAGCAATTATTAGAAAATGAAAGACATA
>KN477865.1:71606-87020 GCA_000787095.1 Periophthalmodon schlosseri | reverse complement strand
AGAAGTCAATCCTTTTTGTGTGTACTGGCATTCAGGGTTGTACTATGTTGGCACCAGTTCCAGTTTTGCTGTACATTGCAGTTGCTAAAAGCTAAAAACCATAAGGTGTTATTGTAGTTATTATCTATGAGCAGCCAAATTCAAAACTTGTCTCTCTTTTTCTACAATTTGAGATGGTTGCCTATCCAACTGGTGTGGCATTAGCTTAGCACAAAGTTGCCACATTACCCTGTACATAACCCCACTAGGGAAACGCAAATGTATTTTATTGTTCTATTTTGAGGAGTGTACAAAGTGTTCCCGGGCAGCAGGTGTCTCTTAGCTGCAGGATCTACAACATGAAGCTTGCAAGCCTCAGCAGGTACCAGGCAGAATCAGCAGGCTCTCCACTGGATAATGCTGGGTCCCTTGGGTACATTAGCATAGTCGCACAAAGGCAACAGACAGATACAAAGAGAGGAGCCATCTGCAGCTTAAATGAAGTGACATACTTGAGAACAGAAGTGAGGAGTCAGGGCACTGGTTGTATACACTAGGAGTTCATACATGAGAAGAGGGGCGTGCAACTGGCTCTAAGTGTGTGTGCCCACCGGCTTATACAGTTACAGTGCGTGATGCTAGAGCCATTTACATGAGGAACGTGAGGAGCTCTTAGTGTGTATGAACTGCACTCAAAGTGTCAAACCACCTCAAGAATATAATTCAACTTTAAAGAATGAAAATCATTTCTAGATCAAGTGCTAAAAATGCCCTGAAGAGCCTTTAGTTCAATATTTACTGTAATATTTATGAAAAAGATCAATTAACATTAAGTTAGTCATAGACCGTTAGTAGCAATAGCAGCATTGATGGTCACAGTATATCAGCCTTATTGTGTTAAGAGCAAAACAACTGCGACTGCAGTCTTATAACTGCACTCAAGAAAACTTTATATTGTGTTTGTTTTATGTTTTGTTTACATAGTAAGTATGCCAAGCCAATATTTGGAAGCAAAAGTTGGAGTTCTTCTGCCACTTTTGCCAGAATGAGTCACCGCCAACACGGTGCAGGAAGAGACGGCTGCAGAAGACGGTACTCTTGAGTCTGCTTACAAAGTCAGTCCACATTAAGGTTAAGGTACACTTGTCCAGGTTTCACTTCCTTCCCGGAAGTGAAACCTGGAACCTTCTTGCTGTGAGGCGAGAGTGCTCAGCCACTCAGCCGTGCTGTTCACTGCTTCTTGTTCTTATTCCATGAAACTGCTGTATTAGAATTCAGCCTGGAGCCCCTCTCAGAACTCTAATCAAACACAGATTCATTTGTGTTCCCACACTCGAATGTCTGTACAGGTGCAGCTATTTAAATTGCTAAAGGTATATTGTGTTAAATTATACATGAGTCAGATAATTACAACTGCCTTGCAAAATGTCATGGAAACCTCTCTAATCAGTCTGACTGAGAACGGACCACGTACAGCATATTTTAATACAGTCAAAAGTGTTAAGCAAAGAAGCCGCTCCAGATAATGCAATAATATATTTAATGAACAGGCGCTGGGAGGAATGGAGATTTCATTAAACGCCAAAACAGTATTTCTCCATGGAGCGGACTGGCGGGTGGAGCCATGTTTGTTTTGATGCACATCCGATAATGAATATACATACTCATATTAAATGTTAATTCACTTAACCATCGCCATGTGACCTGCAGCAAGGATATACTGCACTCAAATTGGCGGTGGATGTGAGGAGACTGCAAATGTTTACACTAACAAGATACTCACCAAATCATGTTTTGTAAGTAGTCCATAAATAGAAAATATGATTGACAGGATATTGCAAAATTAAATTGTGTTTTTTCATGCCTGTTTGCTAAATAGGTTACATTGTTCTTGTCATTGCATTACCATTTGGACAGCTAGTTTAGTGTCATTACGTAATAGGATAGAATAAAAGTGAATTTTCATTATCTGTAAGCCATTTAATCTAATATTGAGTTTGATGTGAATGACCTAGCCTAATATTTTTAAACCACCTATAAATCATTGACTGAAATAGCCTCTCATCTCCATAGCAACTGCAAGTTTTCTACCTATTTAGCTGGCAACACTTGTCACACAGATTAGATTAAAATGTTTTTTTAATTGTGTTTGTGTGGATGGATCAGTTGAAGTGAAGGTTTAGCACGGAACATTATTTCTAAAGGGCAGATGTAACATATATTGTTGTATATCAGCAAGCAAAAATTGAAATTGATTAGGTCATAGCACTGAAAGCTAGAACATATAAACACTCATACAACCGTGGTTACAATGGGGGTACCTAACTGTGAAACCACGAATGCAGGAAATAGGTAGTTAAATCTATCTATTGTCCATATCTTACACAAACCCTCTGGCACGTCAGTCCCTTATATGGATGTTCAGGACACTAGCACAGCTTTAGAGCAGCTCTTTCAGACAGTGAATTGAAGCAGGATGGAGAACATAGCCAATCAGCTCTCATCCCAATCCCTTTTGCAATAAACTTTCTGGGAGAAGTAATTTATGACAAAAAAAGTTTGAATACATCAGCTTTAATCCTAACAACTTTTCTTGCTTTTCTTTATTTGAAGTACAGAAGAAGTCCCAAAATCCCATGCTCCATTTTGATAACTTTGGTCACAGTTGGTCACTACCTTAAAATTGTCTCCTCAAAACATTGATCCATAAATAAAACCCTCAGCCTATAGACCACAGGGAAATAAGCCGTCCAGTCAGGGTACCATTCACAAACACTCACAGACACAAAGAGCAGGACATACGCTGACGGAGGGGCCACATGTGAGAGCCCGGAAAGCATATAATCTGATCATCATTATCGAAAATGTTGTTATTTCTTATCTACGCCCCCGAGGAATCCTTACCTTATTGAATACACGATTAATCTGTGAACACTTTATTACTCGGCAGTGTCCTCAGAGGCTTCTTTCAAATTGCACTGCTGTGTTCCCACTAGAATACCAAATCCACAACCGCCACCAGCTCCAATCATAAAGACTATTTCAGTTCTTAGTCTTCGGAGATGTGCCAAAAAGAGTGCTGCTGACTTGTAAAAGCATGACAAGAAAGTTACAAGAATGCAGGGGCACGTATAGCAATTAGGCGGAGGGGAAACTTGGATCCATTATTTCCACTACTGTAAATAAGAAGTAGAGTTTATCATGAGCCTTATGGGGCGCCTGACTTTTTAAACCGTGAAAGGAGGAAGTATTTAAATCTGTAACTTGTCCCGAGCTCTCACAGACACTCTGGCACATCGTTAATGTCCATGTGTATTCATTTTCAGGCACGTGGATGGCTTCAGAACAGCTTTTTTCAGACGGCAAATTGAAACTGGGGTGGGCGGGCAAGCACAGCCAATCAGAGCACTGCTTTTGATGTTTACTTAAATTAAAATTATTAACTACAGACAGTACACAACAACACCAAACCTTCTTGCAACAGTGTTAACCACCCTTTGTGTCATCTACCTAGGGCTCATTTAGTTCACCAGACAACTGCTGTACTTAACTTGTGTATGTGGCTTTGTGAATGGTTCCTCATTGTGAAAAGCACTTGCACAATCCTTCACCAGTGATGGTAGAAAAGCACTGTATAAAGAAAGTCAGTGGCCTATTCATCCGTAGCCACTGGTGCAGTCTGAGGGCCCAGGGATCCTTCTCCAGATCAATAGCCCATATAGGATTAGGCTTTGTGCATGTTTCGGGTTGATGGGAAATCCAAGCAACCGGCAACGCAGGGGGAACAAACACCACATGGAAAGATCGTGCCAAGTGCAGCTATGAGAGTGTTTGTAATTGAATAAATGCAAGACAGAGAAGTTTAATGCCATACTTCGTAACGTTCCAAGCAAGAACATCTCCATGGAGCAAGCACATGGCAGATGGAACACCTTTAATTATTCCCTCCAGTATAATCTTTCAAATAGTTTGTAAAAGAAGATTTGGCTATTATGACTGTATTTGACTTTAAACTGAAGATTGCGCTGTGGTCTTTGCCTTACCACTACTTTTAGTCATGTATCTAGTCAGAACTTGCTGGAAACCAATGTAACACTTTGCATTTGACTTTCCAAAAATGTGTGTTCCTAATTTATTATTCTACTGCAGCTCTCCTTCAGAACTCTGAGCACTGCTTGTGTACTTGGAAAGCCTGGTCCAAAACTCAAACTTTGTGCCAAATTTCTGACTTGCATAAACATTTGTTGTAAATGGACACTTTCTCTCCACAGAGAAAAGCTATGAGTTGGATTTTGATCAGAAATACGCCCACACTTGAGTTAATATCATTAGATTCCTGGGCGGTTTTTGGTGGTCAGTAGATGGTCTCTGGCAATGCGTGGTGCCAGTATTGACTGACTCGGGTCAAAGGGCAACTTCAAGTGCGGCCATGTTACCAACCGTTTTTACATTTGCAGCATTTCTGTGTTTAAATGCAGAACATGAACACACAGTCCATTTCACGTTTGAAATGGACTATGAAACCCAATCCTCTTTTCAGTTTCTGTTACAATAATGTCATCACGATCTGTAGTCTACTTTAAGACCGCTAATGCTATTATAAGAGATTACATAAAGAAATCTGGGTGCTCTTGTGTTAATGCAGGATTATATTGCCTAATGAGTAAATCTTTGCATTCAAGTCCGTGGCAGAAGTGAGAGAAAATGGACAGTAAAACACACAAAACATATTTTCATTTGTATATAGGCGAAAGTGTATGGTACAATCTTTCAAACAGTAAATATAACTTATATACCCACTTCTGGTATACGGAGGGGGTGACTAATCTTATCTTAACTTTCTCTGGCCGTATTGTATACTAAGGCACACTGAATAAGACTTATGGGGAACCAATCCAAAGAGCCGTGCTGCCATACAAATGAATAAATGTCTGCATGTGCGCTTACAAGGGAGTGATGAATGTTATGCAGTAGGACAGATATGGAGGAGGATGGCTGCCGTTGGTCGGTGTTAGTCCAGTGGGAGCATTAACAGAGGAGAGGATCTGAGCAGTTATGTCTAGTACAGGCTCTTTATTAACATTATGGGAGTTGAGATGTTCAAATATAAAAGGTGCCATAGAGAGGTCCACAGATGGCTCGGCCGAATCGCACCGACGAGATTGAAAAGGCACCTCCTGTGAGAATTATGGGTTTTAATCTCCATTATTTAAGACAGTTTAATTAAAATATTTAATTGATAAGGATCAGTGGTAGCAGCTATGAGCCCTTATACGACACGTTAAGGGCTAGTGTTAGTGAGCTGCTTTTTTAATTAGTAGGGAACAGTAGAATGCATAGGCTGCGACATATAATCAGTCCACGTGTCAGTTGGATTGACTAAGTATTATGGGCACACATCCTGCACACATGCTTAAGTACACAGTGCAGTATGTGGTGGGAGGGGACAGTGCAGAGCTTATATTTGATTAATGGGCAAATGAGTGCTAATATGATTAATGATGATAGTTTGTCCATTCATTTTCTCCTGCCTGTTTGGAGTTATGGGTGACTAAAGATAATTGTATTGAACTGAACTGAGCACCTATGAGTCTCAGATAGGGAAAGGCTCAAAAAGCACTGAGGTCTCTGAATTACTCCTACACTGCCTGTCAAAGTATCAGTCACAAATGCACTAACCATTAATCCCCTTGAATCCTTGAAGCGTTTGGTGTAACTTGATTAAATTGAAAATAGTGACAAAATAGACAGAAAATATGACTGGAAACTAGTTATTGTTACTGACAGTGTGACATAGGGTTGTATAGAGTCTGCTGCTCCTCACTGCCCGAGGCTGAACCGGCTCGGCCCTCTTATTGTGCACAGGACAGGGATGAGGGATGGGGTGCAACATCGTCGCCGCCTCAAGGCAAGAACTAGCGAACAAGCGACTGCTCCTGTCACTTTCAAGAGTGTGTCTTTGATTGTAATTGTGGTTATTGACAAGAAACAGGACATAATGTCAAAAAATCGTGAACTAACTTTTCTAGAGTCCGCCACCTACGTGTTATGTTATTACAGTAGTGTAGCTCAGTAGCTCAGTAGGTAGAGTCTTCGTCCACTGATCCGAAGGTTGGTGGTTGGTCTTGACATAAGCATCATTGGTCGAGCGGTCACTGAGCGACAGGTTGGCGGTGCAAGTCCAGCTCCCAAATATGAATGCTGTTTTTGTGTCCTTGGGCAAGACACATAATCCACTACGCCCTCAGTGTCTGCGTACACCGGTGTATGAATGTGTGTGTGAATGGGTGAGTTATTCCTTGATGCAAAACTTTGAGTGCCTTGAAGGTGGAAAAGCGCTATATAAAACATGACCATTTACCGTTTAACATTTATTGCTTTGGCTGCCATGTTCCATAGTGGGCATTAAACTTCTAATCTAATTCTAACACATACACACCATAAAAGTGCACCTTTATTGCATTTTATCATGTCATTTAATTATGTAAGCAATTAGAATAACACAATTGCAAAGGAGCAGAATGTCTTATTATATTGCTCACTTTCTCCAAAAAATACAGAATGGATCTAAACTATACTTTGGTCCCATTAGGACAGACTCATAAAATAGAGGCATTCAAACCAAAACTCCTTCAGAACTTCCTCTGTGGCATTTTACATTACAACACTTTTATACATTAGAGTCTGAAAAACCTCCCGGTAGCTGCTTATCTAAACATGTAACAGATTTATAGTAAAGATAGCTGTGAGGTTGTATTCAGTGTGGGAGCATTGACGCAGCACGGTGCTTAAATCCACTGGAATGTCTGTGTCTGCTCAGATCTCTGTGATGTGTTTTATCAGACACATATGTGCTGTGTGCTGCACCGGCAAATACAGAGGCACTCAGGAGAGAAGAAGTGTTACGCTCCTCATGCACTTTCAGCCTACACTTAGAGATTGATAAAGGAATCATGATAAGAAGATCTGACACCCCTGTATTCCCTCTTAAGAAAACAGTGAATTATCTCAGGGTAAGCTATATGGTTTCATAAATAATGTGTATTTGGAAAAAAAAAAGAAAAAGTTTTTAATTTTAGATCTATTTGACATCAGATGCAAAGTAAAAAAAAACATATATAATAGTTTAAAAAGCAGCACTCTACTTCAATAGGGCACTATGTAATTTTCTTTGTAACTTATCTGGTGGAGGGTTCACCGCTTGTCTCCATGGAGATGTTATTGCATTGCCTGGAATGTTCCACGGAGAGAAGCAAGAGACCACAGGCCAGATTATAGGTCTGTGAAGAGGCACGACTTCTCACATTAAGAACGTATGCTTTCAGTGTATTTTCGAGCCATAAAACGTGTTTAATTGAATCAATGCGAGTGAGATAACTTGGATGCCATACTGTAAAACACTTCAGGCATGCAGCAAAGTAATAGCATCTCCATGGAGACAAGCAAGTCTGTAGGCTATAAATTGTGTGTGTGTCAAAATCTAGATCTAACAAGAATGAGTGTGTAAGTCTACCACTGCATTACAGAAACTGGATTTGAGCTTTGTTCTGCTTTTGAAGCGCCGGTCTTTTTTATGTTGGTTACATTAAAGGTTTGCTTTAACCTCCAAGACCTACAAAGCAGATGCCCTTCCCAACACAGCCTTTTGGGCTCATGAGACCCACTCTGTCTGCAATATGTGACTAAAAATAATACCAGCAATGATTTTAGCTAGTCACCAATCGCTGTTTATAGCACATCTGTTGAATATCTCAGTTTTAGATGGGGTGGTTCGGTTGTCACGCTGTGGGGAGATATTGAATTGGCACTGGCCTGTGTGTTTGCCAACGCTGGTCTGGCTGCAGGGCTGTAGCAGGTACTCAGACAGAGCAGAAAGCAAAATGTGTGTTACGAAAAGATAAGAAAAAGTGAGACTCATGAGTTTATTTTTAGGGCAAAGCATGCAATTAAAGACCGCAAGCAATAAATCTACACAAACAGATAAGTTATATAAGTTCAACTGGCTTTGGCTTGTCACACCATTCTATAATCAGGGTTAATTAAAGGTGCACTATGTCATTTTTCTGGTGAGGGGTCTGTCACCTGCTCTTTATGAAGATGTAATTGCCTTGCCATACTCCACAGTATGGCAGTAGGCAAGGCAACGCAAGGTTATTTGTATAGCACAATTCGAACACAAAGTAATTCAAAGTGCTTTACAGAATAAGAAAGACATTAAAATCACAAAACAACAAATCAAAACATAAATAATCATCATAAAATTAACATTTAAAGAGAAGAGTGCAGAATAAAAACCTTTCAGTCATATGCACAGCTAAACAGAACTGTTTTGAGCCTGGATTTAAACATTGTCAAAGTAGAGGCCTGTCTCACATCTTCAAGAAACTGAAACTGGAATGTTGATTCCCCATGTTTAGTCCTGACGCTGGGCACCAGCAGGAGGCCGGTCCCTCAGAGTACAAGATGTTTCATATGGCACTAACATGTGGGAGATATACTTTGGTGCTAGGCCATGGGGGGACTATCGTAAATCCATCTCCATGGAAACAAGTCAGATTTGTGCAGAGGCAACAGTAAGAATGCATGTTCTTAAAGGTATTTTGGAGCTATTAAAACACCTGGAAATGAAATAAATGCAAGATAGTTCACTTTATTACCAAACTGTGGAATATTTCAGGCAAAACAATAACATCTCCATTGAGACGAGCAGGTGGCAGGTGGCTCCCCCATCAGAAAAGTCACATACTGCACGTTTAAATGGTTATTTTGAGGTTAAAAGTTTCGCAAGAGTTAAACGAGAAATCTGCTTCATAAAGAGCTAAAGACACGTCATGTACTCCGGAGAACAAAAGAGTGTGGTATGTTTTTGTCTAGTGATGCGTTCACTTACACTGCACTTCACAGTAAATCTGGCAGGCATGTCGCTGAAACCCAACCCGCGATTCAGTTTAAAAGCATTTCCGCTCTTTCTTCTCAGCTTTGTGAATTATTGAGAGGTTTCATTTTCTCCATGGCAGGAATCAGACCTCAGGTTCATGTGGAAAAAATACAGACGCTTTATAACTGTTGCTTTTAGTGCCATTTCGACCGTTGTTTTTGAGCAGATGCATTTGGGGGCAGTGACAACAGATACGGGTGAGTAGATGCGTGAGTCCTTTGACAAATCTCAAACTATAGCGTTGCATTTCACAGCTTAATTCCTGTTGACACAGTTTGGGATTTGGCTGCCTCCTTTGCGCAAAAAAGCACCACATAATCAACAATTCTTGCAAACTATTTGTTGTCAGCATTTGTGTGATCTGCTGCTGCGTCTGCTGGGCGTTGTTTCAGCAAAGACAGCTTTATAAACAAAAGACATGAAACCAAAAGGCTCCACTCACAAGTCAAGCTCTTCAAATCATTCCCCAGAGATAAATATGTATGTACCAGCCAAAACATTATGGTAATCTCTTTTTGCAGATCATAATTCAATTTTATGTTACTGCACCACCTTCCGAATATTGCAAAGGATGCTCAAACACTGTTCTATAAATGTTTTGGCTTTAGACTGAAAGAAAATTCAAATCTGTCAACTGGACAAAAAGTTGTAGGAGTGAAGACGTTTTGTTGCTCATCCAAGCCGCTTCTTCAGTTCTGGTCAGATCACTGTGGACACTGCCTTATATCTATCTGAAGGGAGGAGCGAACTACAGTGAAACTAACAGACCTATTGTTTACAGTTTCTGTTTGTAGGCTAGATCTGATGAGCAACACTAAGCCTACAAACAGAAACTGTAAACAATAGTTGTGTTAGTTTCTCCTCCCTTCAAATAGATATATGGCGGTGTCCACAGTGATCTGACCAGAACTGAAGAAGCGGCTTGGATGAGCAGCGAAACGTCTTCACTCCTACAACTTTTTGTCCAGTTGACAGAACTGAATTTTTCTTTCACTATGGATCATACCAGGACGACTGAGGGATTACACAGACATCTTTTGGCTTTAAAGAATAAGCATTGTGAAATTGTGGGGACGAGGAGGGTAAGACTAAGTTTCCAAGCCGAGAAATGATCTCACAGCACCGATGAATAACCTAAAACTTGGCGTGCGTGTGTGTGTGTGTGTGTGTGTGTGTGTGTGTGCTCCGACCAAAACGTGACTCCCTCAAATAGTAAAAGTGGGACAAATTGACATTAAAAACGGACATGAGAAATTTAAGGGTATGTATAAAGACTTCCATAAACCCATTTTATATTCTCCCTAACACGCACAGTCAATGCACCTTCAAATAGATAATTTTATGCGAGGAAGAATTATATGATCGTGTTTTTGTATAAATCTCACTTTTTATACAATTCAGTGGCACCAGTAAAAAATTGGGATATGTGTTTTAAGCATTTTCGGTGACTGTAATGTTCCTGTTACTTTGAATAGCAAGGGCACTGAATTTGGTTTGTCTCTATGGAGATGCTATGCTTTGCTGGAATGTTCCACTGTATGGCATTAACTTAAACCTAAACTTTAAACTTCTCCTTCTCCATGGAGACAAGCAGGTGATGAAGTAAGATAGATACGTTTTATGTGATACTGTGGACAGTTTCACACACTGCAGTACTCCCCACCACTCCACCAGAAAAGTTACATAATGCACCTTTAACACATCAACTGCTGCCAAATCACATGTACTTTAAAGAAGGTATGATTTGAGTAATTCTCCTTTCCTGTCAGTGGTCATAATGTTAAGCCAGCCCTGTGTATTCAGCTGTGGTAAAACATGGTGAGTAATGTCCCAAGGAAGAGGAGAGGAAATGGGAGAGAGGATGAATAGTCTGGGCGCGCATGGCAAAGACAAAGTCGTCTGCTCAGCCCATGACGGAGCTGACAGCGCAGACAGGATTCTTAATTGCCCTTAGAACATATTTCTCATCCCACCTCTGGTAATTGGACATGAACACCAGTGATAAATTACTCCGGCCATCTTTGATTTGGAAGCTTCTGACTGCTGTTTGGCACCTGGAATTAAGAAGGGCGTTGTCTGCAAGTCCATGTTCAGAATAGTCTTTTCTAGTGTATAGAACTCTAGATCTACTTTTAAGCATTTATAACCTTTACAAAATGGTGCCAAAAATCGATTAAACAAGGACTAAAACTGAACTGAACTCCAACCAGCCCAGGTCTAAACTGGGCTCCAACCAAGATTGGTACGGCCCATGTTTGTCTCCATGGAGATGTTAAGCTTTGCCTGGAAAGTTCCTAAGTATTGGATTAACCACATATCTTACATTTACTCAGTTGACTGAAAAACATTCTTGAGTGTGGTTGCCTCTCCACAGATCTGACCTGCAACTTGGCATTGTGGCTTCACCTGCTTGTCTCCAGCATCTCCATTAAGGAAAGCAGGTAGTGCACCCTTCTCCAGAAAAGTTACTTAGTGCACTTTTAACTAGAATCAGACAAAAACATATGACTGCAACCATGTTTGTACTGACTAAAACTGGCAATATGCATATTTTTATTCATCCTCGTAACGAAATACGCAGGCAAAAACCTACACATACCTCTAAACTGCTATCCCAATGACACCCTTGTTTTGGACATAAGTCTCAGTGACTTGTGAATAGTAATCCTGTTGCCTATGGTCTGGTTGGGTCTGTAATCAGGCCAAACCCACTGCGTGTCATCTATCAGGGGCAAAGCATACAACAAACACTTCCATGTCTAATTGAAAAACATATCTAGGAGGTGGAAGCCCGTTTTCAAACACTGTGTGAATGCTAAGCAGCTCCATTTCAGTGCCGGCCGCTCTCCTTCAAGGCGATTTGCAACAACAACCTCTGGACATAATTTTGAAGGATTTAATTTCAAGAGGAAAACAAGTGTTCCTATGTCCTGCTGTATTGTTTCACTTTAAAGGAGTGCTTCATGTTGTAATAAAAATAGCTTCATTGAATTGTTAGTAAACATTGTAAATATGTTTTGGTCTAGACTCATTTAGAAAAGTGGTTTCATGAAGTTGGTCCATATAAGTAATGAGATAAGCGCTTTATGTCAGATTTGGCAAAGCTCTGCGTCTTACAGTCTCTTAATGTGGAACCAAGCTTTTATTTATAAGGCAGGGCCCATTAAATGTTTATAGGCAGTACATTACATAGCAGGTTTTAACTGCATTCTGGGTACAGCCACACTGATTATAAAGAAATTAAGAATATGACCCCGAACATAAGTTGTGTCATCATGTGTATACAAACATTTCTCCTGAAACAAATAGAAGTTGAAATTATAACAGCTTAAAGAAAATTACAGCTTTGAGTATAACACAAAAAATCCAATGTTGGAATTTCTAAAAATTAAGAGCAGGAGCTACCAGGGCCACATTCTTTTTAAAATTCTAGTTTAAGTTACGTGTTCAATAAAAGAGGTTTCGACTAATGTAGCAGTAACAGTCCTTTCCACATTCAAAACATATTTTTTGATTGTAATATTACCATGGTGATTAAGGACTGTTGCCATAGCTAGAAACCCATGAATACGTTACCATACATTTTGCATTTTAACAGAGCAGAAGTGTCTGTAATAGTACTAGCGGAGCTGAAGTTGTCCCTTTATATAAATGCTATTGTAGATCATTAAAAAACTTGCAAAGTTTGCTTAGCCAGTGCTACTAACAGCCCCTCTGAGCCGAAGAAATGTCCTGCTACAAAACAAAGAGTCATATTATCCTCAAGTGAAATTAGCAGCTGCCCAACTGCAAAGCTTTCACATTCAAGAACTCTTCTTGTGGCAACACTGTCAAAATTAGACCTGCAAATTAGCCACACAACAGATGTAGGCCTTAAAGGTGCACCACGTAACTTTTCAGGTGTAGGGTTCATCACTTATATCCATGGAGATGTTTTACTTTGCCTGAAATGTTTCACATTAAACTTATCTCCAAGGAGACAAGTACGTGACACCGCTAGACCAAGTGACAAGTCAGATCTAGGGCGGTGACACTGCTCATGACTACATGTTTATTTTGAGCAACAAAAACACCCGTAATTGAACGATTGCAAGTTAAATGCCATATTGTGGAACAGTCCATGCAACACAATAGCATCATGCAGATAAACAGACTGTGTACTCTCCACTAGCAAAGTTGCATAGTGCATCTTTAATGCATCTATGTGAAAGAACAACAAGGGACACATTTATTTCATTTGCTTATTTTTATTTAGCAGATTTTAATAGAATGCAAAGGTCCATTATAAGGAAACAAATTCAAACACTGTTTTTGCTATGGCATAGAGACAGACGAGAGACTGCCAAAGACATGATCATAACATTAGAATGTAAACTTTGCTTGAAATATTGAGATAAAATACCAAATAATGGTGTCCATAGTTACGGGTCATAAAAATGGGACCGTGAAAAAAAGACACTCCTCACAAAACATCTGCAAATGTGGTCATCACACAGATATGCACCAGTGACAAAAATAAAGTCTGTGTGGCTGCAGCTACTTTTGGAAAATAATCCATTTATACTTGTGGACATATTCTCCGTACATTTACAGATCATTCTCAGGGAAGCATTGTTTTGTTGAAAGAGACGGTCCCTCACTGTACAGTGGAAAGCAGTGATTAAAAGAGCACAGAACAGAGTCTATCTCACAGGAAGTCTGCTCAAACGTAACATGGCAAATGACAAAGATTGGCAAAACTGCAGGCTGATGGAGCTGGCAGTGGCTATATAGAGAAAACAAGATCAAGAACAACTATTTTCCTTTGTGTTCACTTTTTTTAGAATTAGGAAAAAGAAGACGCAAGTACTGGAGGACTGAATTTGATATATTAAAAAGTGAGTGAGAATGTTGGTGGTTAAGATTCTCATCATTTTTGTCCATGTTGGTCTTTGGAATGATGTTGACTGGATGGTCTTCCTTTTAAGATTTAACGGCTGTAACCAAACTCATCGGCATCATCCGCACGGAAGTCTCCATAGCGCCAAATGTTGAGCTGCAAGGACAACGGAGGGGAGTTTTAAACACAGTGGTAAAAAGAAAAAATGGAAAAAGCTAAGTAATGACAAGAGCAGAGTAAAAATGTATGGATTTCGGGAGCCGCATTAGAGTGGCCACATCATGATTGGCTGCATTTAGTGGAACTCTTTGTGCTTGCCCATCCAAGCTGCAGGCCCACACTGCCTCAAATGCCACCCAGTCTATTACTTCTCCCATTTCATCCTTTCACACAGTGCGTCGCCTCATAAACCATCATACATTTCCTGCTAAATGCCGCTTTCATCATGGCGCCCTTGGCTCCATGTGTGCCACTAAGGTGGCGCTGATTTGAATGTGAAAGAAAGTGAGCAGCATCTGAGCGGTGTGTGATTGTACAAGCAGGGCCTGTGTGGGAGCCTTCTTTTTGGCGCTCAGAAGCATGCAGCTCAGCTGTTAATGCTGTGATTCATAGCTAATTAGCGACTGTGGTAATTAGCGCTCGTTATTAGGATGAATGGAGCGGCGTGTATGCATTGCCATTTTCCGCCTCGCACACTTGAGTTTTTTTTTTCCCTTGCTAGTTGTTGTGCGGTGCTACCGGGAGCAGACAGTATACCTGTGATTAGCCTGGTCCATCTGATTGACTCACGGCAGAAACAGCCTGTGAGCAGTAACGCGCTGATTGGAGAGTTGACGTTTACATGTGTAGACACTAAATAGGACCCAATCATGTCCATGGGCTCCAGGGTTTCAGTTCGTCATTCTTCCGTTCCCTTTCCATTTCGTGAATTTATGTAACAGTGACTAAGAATGATATCCATTATAGAATCAATTTAAGTAGACTTGTTCAGATAGCGTTGCTATGGTTTTCAATTATCTGGTCAGACCAAATGCAGTCATTTCCACCAGACAAAGCTAGAAGGCTCCAGGGTCAAAGCTCCCCAAGCTGGCTTTGTCTCTTCATCATGAAGGCTATATGTGTGCATGTGTGTATGTTATAGTGCTCTCTCCACTTCAGCCTGCTTCCTCTCCATCCCAGCTGAATACTTTGCACATATCCAAACCCCCAATTCACAGTATGAACCCGCACAGACTGTGGGCAGCAGTCCATATGGGACAGTGCTGACTGCCAATGTAATGTGTGGGATCTTGAGAAGGAGAAAGAGGGAAGGGGGAAGATAAAACAAACTTTACAAGTGGTACTGAATGTTTGAAAGAATATGTGCTGATGTTAATTGTGAAAGCTGTGCAGAAGGATGGAAGAGATGCTACAGACTACAGACAGTGTAGAAACAGTGGAAAAAAGTGGCTTACCCTGGCACTCTTTGCAGATTCTTGACTGTTCAGGTACTCCGTCACCTGGGGGAGGAAAAAAAAAAAAAAAAAAAAAAAAGATTAGCATATCTGCGCATCACATATCCGGTTTCAGAAGATCAAGCTAAATCAGCACCGACTTTGAACCTGTTCCGATCTAGAGA
>KN477865.1:60450-71525 GCA_000787095.1 Periophthalmodon schlosseri | reverse complement strand
CTGTTTTAA
The DNA here is from genome assembly GCA_000787095.1 of Periophthalmodon schlosseri. Classification (NCBI taxonomy): domain Eukaryota; kingdom Metazoa; phylum Chordata; class Actinopteri; order Gobiiformes; family Gobiidae; genus Periophthalmodon; species Periophthalmodon schlosseri. The sequence continues at coordinate 71,516 of KN477865.1, read as the reverse complement.
TTAATATTAAAAAAAAAAAACTTTTTGCCACCAAGCTCCAGTTGGAGTAAAGGACACAGACACTCCCTGTGACATTAGATGCAGAGAACACAGTGTTCTCTGAAGATCAGCGAGATCAAGAAAACACATGCTGTCTGCGAGTGGCTGTGACTGCAGGAGCTTATAGAGCTGTACAGTACAGAGCGGAGCAGGGTCAGGGCTTCATCACAGTATGTTTCAGTGCACTTGAGCCACTCCAGAGGAGAGGTGCTCCACCAGTGAGCACCTGCTTGCCTCATGTCACAAACTACATTTCTGAGTCTGGCTCATAAGAGTTTTCACAATACTGTGCACAAAGCGTTAGCAGGTTGACATGTTACAAGATTAAAATTAAAACTGCAGCTATTATAATTTACAGTTTCCATACATTTTGCAAAAAAATTAAATAATAAAAAATGCTGATGTAATCAGTCATTCATCCAGTCTGTGGTTCATGAAAGAAAAGGTTCAGGGTAGACATCTAGACTAGGTTCTCAATATTAAAAACATTGTCCAGATGACAACCTTCAAAACCCTTTTTTACCACAAAAGGCAGTGAGGAGCGGAAGTGTACGAGGATCTGACCCCCAGAGCTACTTTTTGTGTGAATACTAAAGGTCATGTGAAAGATAAAAACTTGACTTTCTTTGCTTATATTTGTTCTGGTTCCAAAAGTGAGCATGAGAAGTGTTAAAGCTGTTCATTTGGAAAGGACAGTGAAGTTTAATTGCTGTGCTGGCGTATGCAGGTAGACTGATTTGATCGCTACACTGCACAAGGCACCACACAGCAGAGCTGCAGCTACATGGTGCAGTAAAGCCTCTATTCAAACTAATGCACATGAAACTTCACGAGTCATCCATCACAGCCAGCTAGAGGAGATATTTTTTAGAAGGTGTTTGAATATGGCGTGTCGCTCCCATCAGGCAGATGTCACCATATGGAGACGCCAGCAGACAATATTTCACACACACAAAAGGCCAGTGATGCCATTTGGACTTTATTGGAAAGCCCGAGTGCCTGCGGCAGTAAGAGGCCTGCTTTTTCTCTCAACATTCAGAGAGCTAGAGGTAGAAATTAGAGGCATGTGGGAGCGAGGTGTCATATCTCCTCAAGTGGATCTCACAACAGGGGAACACAAAGGACAAAAATTACATTTGGGTGAAAGCAACTAACTAGAACATAAATTCTTTCTGAGTGTGAACTGCAGCTTTTCCAAAGCGTTGGCATCTGAACATCATAGCCCCAGAGCTGTGCAGAGGCTGGAGAGCACTACAGAACAATGTGCAGATGATGAGCCGTCACGCTGCAGCTCTCAGGGTGAGCCCTCTTGTTCTTCGGTCAGAGGGGCGCCTCCTGGATCTCTCCAAATCTGTCTAACACATGAGCTGTGGCGGAGCAAAACAGCCAATCGGAGAGCAGCTGACAGTTTCAACCCGCTCCATTTTTCCTACACCGGATGCTTCCATTATAGCTTCTCTATGAGCTCCTGTAGTGAGACATAATAGCTCATTTACAGCCTTGACAGAAGCAAAGCCCCATCTGGAGAAAAGTTGTGTCAAAGGAAGTCATCTTTCTTCTCATGCAAGGGACGCATGTCTACACTACACGTTACATACAGCATTATACAGAAATACACTATTAGTCAAAAGTTTGGACACACCTCATTCCTCAGTTGTTTTTTTTTTCCTTTACATTTACTACTTTCTACATTATATATACATACTGAAGACGTCACATACTGTATATGAACCAAGATGTATGAAATGAATTAAGTAGCAAAGAAAAAAAAAAGTTTAACAATTTTATATTTTAGGGTCAAGAACTTCAAGATCTTCTGCTTTGCCGACAGTGCTGCAAACCCACGGCCTTCTATCAATGAGCTTCATGATGAAGCCACTTGTCAGGGTTCATTAGTGGAATACCATGAGTGTGCAAAGCAGTGATCAAAGCAAATTTAATATATAAAACATGTTTTGATTTATTTCAAACTTTGATTACTACATCCCATGTGTTCATTATTTTGATGTCTTCAGTGAGAATCTACAATGTAAATAGTCACATGGACAAAAAAAAAAAAAAGTGTACAAAATTTTGACCAGTGTGTAAATCAGATTTATATGCACAAGAAGACCAAGACCAAATTGACCAAATCAAAGCTAAAAACTAATGGAACATGATGAATATGCCTAGAGAGAATGCAGTGTTTGGTTGGAGTTTTGGTGGCAGAAGGCGGTGGGTGACTGTGGACATGTCTGGATGACCCTACAGGGCTCCCATATGCGAGACAGATGCCACGTTTGGTGAGCAGTGGCTGATGACAGTGGTGGATCTCTAAAACGCTGCCAAAAGAATGTGCTGTGCCCAAAGCTCTGTGTGTGAGGGATTACTTCTTCAGCCATTTTGGACTTCTGATAGACTTCCACACAGACAGGATCGTGACTAGAGAGTTTAAGATGATCAAAATCAATATGCCGCTATCTTTGCCTATAAAAATGTTTAATTGACAAATGCATTGTAAATGTGTGAAGTGTTGGAGAGACCTCTTAACATAGGTACAAGGTAGATAAGTTGGTTTACTATAGTATATTGTCAATTTATACTGTTACATTGACTTTTTAAATTCAGGTACGATTCAATTTCACCTTCTTTTAAATTCAGAATAGGTGGTAATGCTAAAAAAGTTCTTGTTATTCCTCCAAGTGTTCCTATACCCCTGGTTGGGAAACACTGATATATAACCAAGAAAAAAAACAGGCCAGGTGGACACAGTAGACATCTTTGCTAAATGTTCGATCGTAATCTAATCAAGGTGTTAGACAGTTTGGTCATCATCATCATCGGCGTCATCAAACTTTTAGAATGCCTCCTACAAATCAAGCATTATTAGTTAGGAATATTGTTATGCTCCACTGTCTCCCTGAAGCCTGTTTTTGAGCGAGCTGAGGCACAGGTGGCGTCTCTGGTGTTTTGGCTTGGCTGTGTGTGTGTGTGTGTGTGCGCGCGTGTGTGTGCGCGCGCGCGCGCGCGTGTGTGTGCGCGCGCGCGCGCGCGTGTGTGTGCGCGCGCGCGCGCGCGTGTGTGTGCGCGCGCGCGCGCGCGTGTGTGTGCGCGCGCGCGCGCGCGTGTGTGTGCGCGCGCGCGCGCGCGTGTGTGTGCGCGCGTGTGTGCGCGTGTGCGTGCGCGTGTGTGTGTGCGGGTGTGCGTGTGTGCGTGTGTGCGTGTGTGTCTGGCTGGTTGTGAATCTGTCTGGCTGTGTGCGTTTGGTGCATCTTTACACACACACTGGCCCGAGCCGTGCCCAGGTCCAGGTGGCGTTCTGGGGACTGTGGTGTGAATGTGAGATCTCTGACAGGACTCCCGAGGACAGCACTGCGGCAGGTTGTGCGCGTCTGGTGCGTAGGTGAGCGGCCTCTTTTTGATTTCACACCATGCTAAAACGCCAATGCTAACCAGATTCTGGACAGAGCATGCCTGAAAAGCAAGTGACTAATCAAAGCACTGGGTCTGCTCTTTTGGACTTGAGTAGCATAAAAAAAATGCATAAGGTTACTGACACAGGATTGGCTGTAGACCTCTTGAATAAAAACACCCAAGCAAATCAATGATGATCAGAAATTACTCCATCTCGATTCAAATTTGATTATTTGCACAACCCTAGCTTCTACTACATGCAGCATCCTCTCCTTGACTACAGAAATATCTCTTAAAGCCATGTCAAAGCTGCTGTGTGCACTGGTTTTACTGGGATTGCACCATGTTGCACATTGGTCCCCACAGCAAGCCTGTCAGAGGAGATTAGGAGCCTGTGAGAATGTGGGATGACAAAGCCAGCAGCAGGGGTCCATGGCACAGCACTGTAGGTCACGTTCAAAGACATTCAGTTAATGTAGGCTCTGAGCATGCTACATACCCTAGGGACAAAAACAATGTTGTATGACAAATGTAAAATGAATATTCACTATTACAACCTATGGTTATCCCTTTTGCTTTCTTCTTAAGCATTTTGTTTGATATGTTGGAAAGAGGAATGTACTATTGGGAGCAGTGGGGCCAACGCACTGCTAAGCTTAATGTGTATGTGCCCAGTCGGTTGCAGGGTTGCAGAATATGTCCACTAAAAAGGCCTATCCCTACCTCTACTTGTAAATTAGGTACTGAGCCGCTGGTGGGGAGCGGTCATGCTGTCGTCTACCCCATGAAATTCAGATGCTAAATGTGTGTGTATGTGTGTGCGCGTGTCTCTGTGCGCTGGGAGCTGCGAGGCTCCTGATGGGCCGTGACAGGCAGTGGAGTTGAACAGAGAGGGCAGCGGGCTGAAAGTCGCTCGATTGGTGGTCCGGTTACGCTAAAAGCCTTTCCTGGATGACACATTTACAAGTTTACCGGTCACAGTGAAGGCAACAGAAAGATTATACACAGATTTGTAGATTTGTTTTTAAAATTTTAAGGAACAAAGGCAAGTGTATATATTGGGGGACAATATGGCTGCTTTCTCCTGGAAGCCACAACAGCACTGACATGATAAGAAAGCCTGTTTGCCCACGAGGCCTCATTTTGTTACAGTGAACCTACTGAACAGAAACACAAGATTCCCAAGAGGCGTATCATCAGTGTCCGAACCAGTGGCTTAGCAGCGTGGAGACACAAGACTACATCTCCTGAGCCAGAGAATGTGCACCAAACAGCAGCCGCGCACTTTGATAGATGAAACAAGCCATCCCCGGAGGCATGCTTTGTGTGTGTGTGAGTCGCTTCCTGATTTCCTGTATGGATTACACACATGCAGCCTCATTTGTACTAACGCTTCTCAGTGTGCCATTTTATCTTCATTGATGATTTCAACCCCCATTAGCACAATTACTGCGAATGGGACAGCTGCACTATTAACTACACTGGGAATCTGCAATAGCTTTAAGCAAACTATGGCTACCCATGAGGCAGTTTAAGTATAAAGAGAAAAAATGCATTACATGTTAGTTGCCACTTAAAGGCTGCCATACTGGCCTCTAAATGATATGCACTACTTAAAAGAGCTGCTGAGCACTCATACATTAAAAAGCAAGGCCTCAGTATAAATACATTAGCAAAAATAAGATAAAAGGGAAACTAAAACTACAGTTCCCAAGAGGCTACTGCTGGGTAATTAAAACTCCTGTTTCACTGTTGTAGAGGAACAGCACAGCTGTTAATCTGCCTTCTGCTGACACAAACACTACATTACCTTTATAACAAAGTCAGTCTTTATAACCAGTGCACTCCAGTGTGTGCTGGTAAAGGCTTTTTTTTCTTTAAATAAAGCTTGCTGCAACTAGGCCTAGTTCAATACAGCAGGCAGCATCACTGTTGGTGGCTGATAATAATTGGACTGGTAAGGCAATGACAGACACTTGCAGAAGTAATTGACTTGTAATTAGCAATGGGAGATTATTAGCTCGTAGCTCTAATGAACTTAGGAGACATCCACTCATGTCAGTTAACAGAGGTGACTGGGCGAGACGGGGAGCATGTGGACGTTTGTTTGCCATGTTGTTGTCTGCTGCTGACAGGGAACACCGGCCAAACCAACAGAGCACGAAAGATGTGTTAACAGCCATCTTTTCTTCAGGATGTAGTGACACTATATCTGGCACAACAGGACTAGCAGGGCCAAAATCGACTGACAGATTATATACAGATACAAAAATTCAGCATTAAAAATATTTTTGGCTTACACGACTACCAGTGAGTGGCGTCGCACTTGATATTTACACCCAGCACGCTTAAAACTACTCTCAGCAGAGAGGCTGTTATTTTATGCCATATTTCATTTGTCAGACCAAATGTTTGACAGGCTAGTCACTTCTCTGCCACCCAAACACAGCAATTACTGTTGTTTTTCTAACAACCCATTCTAATGATCAACATTGTGTATCTGTTAAACCGTTTGGTCAGAAGCCTCAACGACAGACAGAGGAGCACAACCAGCACTTACAACTAAAAATAATGCACCATTTGTCTTGAGAGCCTTCGGATAATGGAGCACTAATATCACTGAGCGATTACAATATGAAGATCTCTAAACATGCCATACCAGACGCTTTAAACAATAAGTCTATAAGTGCATGTGGAAGAGCTTATGTATATGTATATTATGGGATATACATGCTCTAATTCCATAGATCCATTTCTGGGTCATGGCCTTTGATATGATGCATTTTATTAATCCCCAATCAGAGGACAGCAATTGACAAAAGCACATCTGGCTTAAATCGGTACACCAATATTTACCCAGAGTCATTCATCTAGTGTAGGTTATATGTGATTTATACAGGAAAAATAAATAAGATAAAAGTACCATGGAAACTACTGAATAAAGAACCAAAATGGTGGACAAGTTACTTTTACAGTGAGTCATAGTGAGTGAGTGGAAGGACAGCAGCCTATGCAGACATTCAACATTGTACACTATCTTAAAAAATAAAAGGAAAAGAAAAATGGGGACAGTGGCCCTGAGATCAACAAAAGGCTTCTTTGAAGAGCGTTCTGGTCTTCTGGCACAGCGAGATATTACTGTATGTTGTTGCACAAAGAATTGCAGTAGCCATTTAATGAATCTGAGTCAGAGATGTGCATTCACAAATATAGTTCAAGTGGACAAAGGAGATCTAGGGATTGTTTTTCATTGAGCAGATGATTGACTTACTTTGCCACATACTTTGCAATGTCTTGGATATGTTTCAAGTGTGCTATAAAACAAAAAACCTATACCTCATCTTGTAAAGGTCAGAAATGGAATTAAATTTGAATATGGTTAAGGAGTAAAGCTCTTTGCTAGACACAGATATCATCATACAAGTAAACACATGGAATGTTTTGTGATGCTTTGCATGGAATATTCCTCAGCATGGGATTAAACTTGTCTCCATGAAATTTTTGAGCAACAACCCAAGTAATCAGATAATTAAGCAACTTTACTGCACTACTATGGAACATTCCAGGCAAAGCCATAACATCTCCAGGGAGACAACCAGAGCAGTTTTAAGAAATAACACTCAAACTATTGATTATACTTTGGAGAGTTACTGAGCATGGGCATTTAGGTGTTAAAAAAATGTCAAGTGATCTTGTTAAGAATTCTATGAAACTAGGATGTGAGGACCTAAAACCTAATTGTATGGAGTCTGCAGGCCTATTAGTGGTATGAGCGCATGGGCTTAATCAGTGTCTGTTCTCTGTAGGGCCCATTACTGTGACAGTGCATTATAGTCCCAGACTACCCTTTCGAGGTCAGAGGTCAAAACACTCTTACAATGATGCACAGTGCTTTATTGACCATCTCTCCATCTCTGACCTGAGAGGGGCTGTTATTGGTGCTACACAAAAATGAGTTGGTGCTCAGCATGAGCGAGTGAGCAAAGTGCGTGGATGCAATTTGGCTTTTCTCCCGGCCTATAATTTACATGAATATTCATTTAGATTTGATTATGAAGTACTTTGTAATGTGGATTATTTTTCCACTCTTTTGTTGCGTTTCAATTTTTAAATAAATGACAGAGTGACTAATAAGAGCAGTGAGCAGTTGCAGTAATTGCAGAGAGAATGAATTTGCCTCATTTTTCTTTATCTTTCATGTACAGAGTCACTTTGAGTGTGCTGGTTAAATTATCATAAAAAGTAGAAATAAAAGCGTGAGCAATGTGTCATGGTTCAACCGAATGGCCTGTTAAACTAAAATTGAAAAGGTGTGCTTCACTGATTGACAAGAATACGGACATTTCACAAAGTACAATACCTGCGAGTGCTTAGTGTAATACAAGCAAAGATGTCAAACGCTGCTGCTCAAGAGAACCACATTGATTAATGAGCTGTCATAATAGCCCGACAGACAAATCAATAGAGTACGACTGTATGGTATAGCACTTATTGCCTTCACTAACACTGGGCACATTTACATGATCAATAAAAAACAGATAACTGGAATACTCAAACCCTAACACTATATTTTTAAGTTTACAAGCACAAAAGACATCTGATCATCAAGAACACCAGGTGACTGTTGTATTTGGAAGCAAAGTTGTTTTTTTTTGTTTTTGGCCACATTACTTTGCCCTTTTTCCATAATGTTCCTTCACAGGTGTGATCAGATTACTCACAGATGCAACTGTTTACAGGACATTTCAGTAATCTGATAACTCCCAAAATCAGATAATGATCTGATTTTTGGCGTGCATGTAAACATAGCCAGTGTCTGCATTTTGACTTCCACTCACCATCTTCTGCAGGTGCTTCTCTTTGCGCACGTCCACCATCACTAAGCCCTCTTTGACCAGGCCCAGACCCACATCCTCCTTTGTGTCGGCGAACTGTATCGTGACGTGAGGGCAGGCTGCTCCGGAGTACTCCACGTTTAGCAGGCACTGGCTGTTGTGAATGTCCCGCACGATGCAGTCCACCACATCCGCCCGGGCATCCTCCTATAGACAGACAGGACAAGAGGATAATTGGCATCTGATTGCTAAATTGCATAATAGTACACAACCGTAAATGCAAAAGGCCCATGTAAACAACTTAAATATGCATTGTTTCATTATGTTATATTATGTTTAGCGGAACAAGGGAACAATAAACAAACTCTTAGCAGGAAAAAGCCAGGCCTAGTTCATACATAATGCGCCAGCTGTGAAGCAATCAAAGCAACACTGTAGCACTTGGAAAAGATTGAAGTTCTCCGGAAACGCTAAACGGGTTCACCCACTCTCCCTGCGCGCCGTTCTTTTGTTCTCCTCCCATTCTGCCGTTGGATTTCTCGCCCTCTGCTACTCTCAACCTTCTCTATAAAGACCAGGGTTTGATTGAACAAAGTGTGGAAGAAGATGGAGCAGGCTACGATGTAATCTGACCCCACATCCTACCGAAGTGAGAGTCAGAAAAAAACACCAAAAAAAACCCAACAAAAAAAACCCAAAACAAGAGTGCAGCATCTTCAAAGACAGAAAGACACTTAAAAACAAAACTGGTCATCATCCATCTCTCCTCTTCCCTCTCTCCTCCTCGCCCTGGTCTTGTCTCCATAGCAACCCCCTTCGAGCTAGCTGCCCTTGGGTACGTACGCGTCTGCTGTATGTGTGAGCGTTGCATGTGTGGGCAGGGGAGAGAGCTTGTTGGAGCCACAAAACGAAGGGTTGCTTTTTGTCCCCTGGTCTCTCCCTGTGGTTAAACTTGTCAGAGGCGCTACGGGGGAGCTCCGAGGGGCGAGGGTGGGCAGAGGAGTCGGACACGGCACAAACTGCGAACATTCAACTTTAATGAGATTCTTCCACGACTTTCTGTAGTGAAGCCAAATAAGAAAAACTGATCTGGTTTATGCTGAGAGAATGGTGTGCTTGGGACCGCATTTACCGTACATGTCAACTGACACGGGGGTGACTTTGGGGAAATAGTATAATTGTATGTTATTATGCATTAACTATATAGAGGAAATTTTAAAATGCTTCTTGTCAGAGCCTTGCTGCCTGGTACTGCAAAATAACCAATGATTGGTTCTTTGAAAAGAAAATTCTTTTTACACAAAGAGAAAGTTGTAAAAGAAACGACTAAAGACAGAAAGCAGCACTTTAAAGGCTGCCAAATGCCAAACAAGGAACATGAAAGTGTAAAAATGTACTGTTTTTACACTTTGAATTGAGTGGGTTGTTGCCATCATCTGTGGCTGAGTTTGAAAATTAAAGAGTATTATTAAAGAAAAAAAAAATTGTTGAATGTTTATGTTTTGTAACAAACTGTTCTGAGCAAAGCATCGACCTTTGTAACATTGAGAATTTATCACAGACTTTGGAAGTGTATTGAAAACAGCAAATAACTTAACCTGCTATAAGATTTGCATTTTTAAGGGAAAAAGAAGTTGCACAGAAGGTTGCCGTCAAAATGAGGTACAGTTAAAAAGTGATGTAAATACTGGAAATGAGGTTTAATGGGAACGTTCCAGTCTAAAAAGCCATACTGTGTTTACAATGGTACATAAACATTTTAGATTAGATTAGATCTTTTCATTGCATTTTTTGAGAAGGTATGGCAGAAACAAATCCTCAAATAACTAGAGCAATGGCAAGAAAGCAAACATCAACAAAACAAAATAAATAATAAAAAACTACCGGTGAGATTGTACTAGATCCAGTATCATTCTACTGTGGATGGCTTAACAATGTTTGCATCACAGTCATCTGATTTTACTTGTATATAGTATCCCAACTTGTTTGAATTGGACCTTTAAAATGTAAAAATAGAAAGTCAGCGGGGAGAGAGAGAAAAGTAAAAGGTACAAGGTTCGTTGCCCTCTTCCAGCTCGTGGTCAACCCTGTGGTCAGCACACTGTGTTTGGGGGCTCTAAAGCGGAGGTGATGCCTGCCTCCCCCCGGACCGGCCAACAGATGGGCCACTTCATCCTTCAGGAGACTCAAGTCATGAGACAGGTGACGGCACGCACGCACGCACGCACGCACGCACACACACACACACACACACACACACACAGGGTTTCCATGCTTTATAGGGACATTGCATTCACTTAGATGCGCACACAAACACCACACATACATTAACACACAAACACATGGAGCTTCTACAGAGCCAAAGCCTTTGATTTTCTGCCAATGGGAGTCCAGCCAGTCCAAAATATGTTGGAAAAACTGTCATAACATAGTATGGTGTACAAATACTAATAACAATATGTGAGATACAGAACAAAACGTGAGATTTTTATACCCATACGTACACTGTGTCCTTGGTTCATGGCAAACATTTCCAGGATAATTCATACAGTAACTATATGATAAAAAGTCACTCTTTATGGCGTTACACAAGACTAACAACCTGAAAAAGTATCTGAAATAAGGCATAGGGTCTCATTTCAATTTAACTGGAAAGTGAATACTGAAAAGATAAGATGTAACTAAAACATTGATCCTTTTAAATCTGGCTGCATTAGTCATGCTATTGTAGGCCCCTCAAGAACCAAGACAATCATCAGACATTTGAATTATTCGGTTAAATAAAAACAAAAATAGTGT
>KN477865.1:25767-60370 GCA_000787095.1 Periophthalmodon schlosseri | reverse complement strand
GCAGGAAGAACACTTCACAATGATTCTACTCTGAGTGAAAATTGGGGCACTATGTCCTTGTCCTTTACTGCTAATTAAATAAAACTGAAACAAAACAATTAATCTAATCACCATGCAAGACGCCTGCAAACTGGTACACATCAGCAGTGTCCCAAATGCCCATTAAATTTAATTAATAACACTCTAAAACACTTACAGTGCTATAAATTACATGCAGTGGAGATTTACAGTTAGACATTTATTTAGCATGCATTGTAGTCAATAATGGTAAAAAATACATTTAAAAAATGAAGGTAGAGCACTAATTTTGAAACGACCTGTGACATCAAAAATAATGGTGGCGACATTTACCTGCACTAAATAAAACTAATAGCCTTCCAGATAAAGCTAATTAAAGCAGATATTGAATACTATGTCGCCCGAGATCACGCAGATTAAAAACACGAGCTGCGCATACACACTGCAGGCAATCAGCGGGCTTCAAATGAGTTGACCCTCTGACACACAAAAAAGTCCCATGTACACACAAACACACACGACTAGTCTCCTGGGTTAACTAAACACTCAAAGTAAACAAGAAGATTAGGTGCAAAGGGAGAAGAACGGTATTGGTTGGCTATTAAATGCACTTCGCTGTGTACCTTAGCCTCTTACTATGGCGTTCATGTGTCAAGGTTAAATTTACCTTTTTAACATCCCTCTGGCTGTGAATGCTAATTATTTCTGGAGTCTGTATATCACTAGAGTTGTTCGTCATTGGTTCGTCTCCTTAGCGCCGCATGCATTATGTATAAGCAGAATTTTACACACTTGAAATGAAGACTCAACCCAGTCTGACAGCTTCAGACTGATATGAGGGAGTTTTTTTTACCTATATTTTAAAAATCTGACTGAAACCCAAGGAATCTGTTGTTAAAAAAGAGGTTTTCATATGCTGCACATCTGCTGTTTTGAGTGTACTTACATCCTGTGGCACTTGGATGAAGGCGAAGGCATACTCGGTGGCCTGTGCGGGCAGGGTCCTGGTGCTGAAGGCTGGGGGCATGGCGGCCAGGCGGGTGCTGGACACTACCTCCCTCTGAAAAACCCACAAAAGGACACGCAGTTAGCATTGATAAAGTGCACAGGAATGAACCAGAAGTTAACAGTTAAGTGATATATTGTGGATTTATGTGGCAACATGCATGTATGTATGTACTATGTAGTAACACTATCATCTGTCAGACACCACATTGACGCCGCATGTAATTTGAACAATCATACTGAGAACAGACAGATGCTGATTTGCGGTTTAAATGCTGACTGCTTGTACTCCATGTATCACCTTAAAGTCATAGCCCAGCTGTTTGTGCAGCAGTACACAGGGCGCTTTCAGTAAGCCCCATCTGCTTCACCACGCAGATAAAAGCACAAGTCAAACTGCGGTCGAATCACACCAATGACAAAAGCGCAGAGATGCTCTGGTGACATGAGCATTTAAACTGCTGATGGCCAAAGAGGATTTTAGCTCACGGATTTCAAAAGAAGCCTAACAGTAAACTGCTGGGGTTGCATATGTACACTATTAGATTTGAGTGCAACAGTGAAAATACAATTCATTCATATTCTTTTGCTTATCGATGCGGGCAGTTGTTGACACCACTGTTTCACTTATATTGCACACCTGGAGAGTGATAAATGACCATTTCTTGTTTTGGTACTAAGGAATAATAACTTTGACATTATAAATATTGTGGGGCACAAACTAAACTTTTTGAATGTTAAAAGTCTAAATAAGGTGTATTTGAGAAAACTAAAAGTAAAGTGAGTGGCAGAAGACAAAAAACATTAGAAAGGGGAGCCAATGTGATGACCCTCATAACTTAGGTTAATGTGTTCACTGGACTGTACTGTCTAGACTGAGGCTCCTTTGGACATTAAAATTTACTCAAGCTATATTAGCTTCTGACAGCAGTGTAAGTAATTTATAATAAAAGACAATTGCACTGTTGATCTGCAGCACTAGCTAATGACCATATTTTGTACTACGAGTGCTGACAGGTCAAGTTGGGAAAGATATTACAGGCTAATAAGACTTGACACTGAATTCATGTAGGTCTGAATGAGTCAACACTGTCAGTGTAAGGGTGGAGTCTGATATCTCCATTTTAGTGTGTGCCAGGGCGGCCTCAGAGAATCACACTTTGTGCAACGTGCCAAAACATATTGTGTCTGCCAGCCAAACCTCAGCCACCACCATTTAAGGTCAGTCACACACAGAGCCACTCCACTGGATCATGGGAAATTTACCAAAGGCCGAAGGCTGCCCGGCTGAACATGTCATTTTCTAAAGTTTGTGCTCGCTGGGAAATCCTAAAATACTCAGAAATAAAGAGCACTATTTTGATCATTACTATAAAAAGGGAAAAAAGTTATGCTTAGTGGCATGAAAAACGAAGCAAAAAACAAACAAGCTTGTATTGTATTTGCCGGAAATCTCCAGCTGCTTATACACATGTTGCCAGTTACATCCTTTTGAATAACAAATATAAGAAAACAAATGCTGTCTGAAAAGATCCAAGAAGTAGATGGAAAATATCCCTGGAGATGCTCCCTCCAGCTATGGATTTAGCCCAAATAAAACTTTGATACCGCTTGTGTTTTGATGTGACTGTAAATGAATTAATTGCACCATAGTACACTCACGTTGCCATAGTCAATGTAGAAGACGTGGACCTTTGAAGGCGACTCAACTTTCTCCACTCGTGCCCGATACCTGTAATGACACCACCAGAGTAATTGAGAAAAAAGGGGCAGACACACACACACAGATGAAGAGAGAGCGAGCGAGCGAGAGATAGAAAGGAGGAGAGATGAAAGAGAAAGAAAAAAGAAAGGAACAGAGAGGGATGGATACAGAGAGAAGAGAGAAAGAGGCAAAGGAAGATGAGTAAATGATTCCATGCTTATTTCCCTGGGGAGCGGCTGTTGGACGGTGTGTCTGTTGTGATCGGGGGAGAGCGGTATCAGGCGATAAACGAACTGGGGAGTAGGAGGGGACACCGAATCTATCTGGACACACTGTGGGCTGGGCTGGCAAATTGCACCGAGGCCTCATTGCAATAAAGGGCAGATATTTAGACCCGTTTTCTCCCTACAGCTAATGTCTTTAGCGCACCCCGAGTTGAGCCCAAAATGCATTTGTCAAGTGTTTATGTGGAGATAAGCATTTTACAAGGACAAACCCAGGCACCAATTAAATCAAATGGGATCAAGATGCGTATGACAGAACTATCATAACAGATTACTCGTATTTGACAGTTTAGAAAGTGCTAAATTTGTTTATGGGATGTAGCTTGTGTTGAGCAGTGAGGATATAAAATAATCTTTACATTTAATTTATTGGATCACAACATTGTTCACTTAAATCACAATACTTTGGACAGTATAAATATGATTCATAGTTGAAGTTAAAATGCTTTGAAATGTTTGTTCATGAACTGCACTTTCACAGTAGGTGTAACTTTTAGGCTCAATATGCATTTTTTTTGTATGAAAATATGTAATGTAATATACATTTTGTACTATTAAAATATGACCATATGACCTTATGGAGGTTGCCACGTAGAAGGTAAATAAAACAAATTTTAATTAACATCTGCTGACAATAAATGAGGAATATTTTGTGCATCCCACCGGCACAGTGAATTAAGAACAAGTTTGAAAGTGCTAACAGATGCTAACCTAGAACAACGCAACACTAAACCACGGGAGGAGTTGGCCTTTTTGTGCTCCCAGTTCGGAAAGTGTCTCTTCATCTGACCATCACTTGTCTGTCTTTGGACAAACAAATGAGAGTGAGGAAGACAAATTGGCTGAGAACCAAGGACGACAGGAGAAAAGCTAAATAATTAGGTCCACATGGGCAAAGGGAGAGAACAAGAGAACAAAGTTAAACTGAATACGTGATTAACAGGGAGACATAAAACAGTGCGGCGGAGAGCAGCGCGTGAAAGAGCCACAGACAAAGTGCGAGCGAGTTGATGAACAAAGTCTCCCACTTTCTATTCATTTTGACTGTGTCGTAAAAGGGCCTTGAAAAGCGACACAATTCTAATTAGCCCCTAATCAAACTAGCAGACATTCCACATGCATCACAGAATACAAAGATATAGACAGAACAATGCCAACATGAACATAATTAGCTGCTCTTTATAACGGCCTTCCGTGTGGACACCAATCCATAGCAACAAGATTATTATGCTCTTAAATGTAATTAGGTAATCAACCATTGTTAAAAGCGATGACAATATTCATTAATTGCGTGATGTCAATAATAATGGTTATTGTGGAAAGAGGTGTCTGAAATATATTATACATTTTATTGGTATATATAGAGAGAATTAGGAGTGTGCAAGCAACTTTCTAGAGGACAAAAAGTCGACTACATGAATTTGTACTTAGCACAATATAGACTTATAGAAAGTAATAAATGTTAATACTAAATATATTACTTATGTAGGGCAATGTAACATACCATTCTCCATCGGCAAACTTGGCTAAGCAGTAGTCCCCCCTGCGTGCAGAGTAAGATCCTTCCACTGGTGGCTGGGCTGCGATCTCTGCTCTCATGGTCTCCATTAGACTCTCCAACTGGGACCCTGAAAACAAATACAACTCATGTAAGTATGCATAAGTCTGCTAATTTAATTCAGACATCGTCTTCATTCTGTTTACATCTCTTTTTATCATCTTTATATTTTTCTCAAATACTCTTTAAAGACATAATTGTTTGTACACCATTCAATGTGTTAATCAAAAGGTGACATGGAGAGATTTGAATAACTTCACAGTAGTCATGAGTTTCTTGGTTTTTCATAACTTTCTTTCATACGTTCTAAAAGGGGGTAAATGGACAATACAAATATACTGCCCATATGCTCAAGTACAGTGCATCTTCAACACAAACCTGAACTACGGCTCAAAGGAAAGTGTTCTATCTGTGGTTTTGTAGCTGTTAGCCTGTTAGCAGTGCACCGCTAATGCCGGTTTGACCCTGTTGAAGAAATACAGCTTAGTGTAAAGCGAGCCAGCACTCTCCCAACAAGCCAAAATCATTTTGTGCAGCAGCCCTATTCTGGAAGACTGGGAGCCCAAACATGGGTGCTGATGTGGGGGGAGAACGGGCTAGTGACTCAGAGCTCCTGGATGGATTCAATGACTTCAGCGACAGTTAAGTGGCAGACTGATTTGTACACATCAGCCGCACTTGTCAACCGAGCAGTGTTAGAGTGGCACTTCCTCGTGTTTGTGTTAGATGGCAGGTTTGTATTTAGATGCAGGATGTTTAAGGAAACAGGTGCATTTCTGTTTAGGGTCCGACAATTCACAGTAACATGTAGATGCTTTAAGTATGCAATTAAGACGAAGTGGCCAAAATATAAAGTATTTCAGTGACATGGCTTTTGACGACTTGAGCATAAAAAAGACAAGACTATTTTTTCTGTTAATAGTTCATTGCCATGGATTATATTTTACCTACTCTGAAACACAGGAATTGAATCTAGTCACAGGCAGAAAAATCTGTTTTTGCCAGTCCTATAACAATGGAAATCAGAAGAGTAAGAGTCAAATCTACACTGAATTTCTAGGTAAAACCAAAAGAGTAGAGCTAAACAAAATTATACCTAAATTCTCAGTGTGGTCAATTCAGATCAAGTCACATAGATTCGAGAAATTACTGAACTTCTAGCAAAGCAAAATGTTGAGGTGTTTGAGGATACTTTGGTGAAAAAGTCGATGTATAAAAGGCAGCAGAGCTCTGGGATATGGAGTCAGGAGAGGAGTCAGAGCGGGAACAATGAGGGCTTTGAACACTCCTCATGGACTCCTATTGCTACACCGACTGCTGATGGACATGTGGAGGATGCATAGATTTAAACAAAAACATTACCTTCAGTGTTTTGCAGAGACAGCACTTTTTGGGAAACCTTTGATAAATTGTCCAGGTCCTCATGTCCACAGGAAGTCAGCTTACATCATTATGCTCCATTTTTTTGCGTGAGCGTTTGGTGCAGAGTTAGTAAAATGTCACAGGCGCAGTCAGTCCGCTCGGTGATTTATTAATCTAATTAAAAAAGTTAGTGTGTTCCCTGCTCTGATCCAAGTGTAGAAGTGCGTGTTTCGGGGGGTTTAATATGTCCTCTAACATAGTCATATGCACCACTTTCCACTTAAGATTTAAATAAATGACAGTTTTAATGTGGAGCCTCCTGTATATGACTGTATACATTTTGCATGAATATGTGATGTGCTTTAGGTCATTTCTCAATACTTTATTCATGTAAAAAGTTTTAATACAGGATTCGGTGAAGGAGCAGCTGCTTAGGAAAGTGGTAGGGAGTTGTACGCACCAAATGTTCCAGTGTATGTAGTTGCCAGATGGTCTCAAGAATTGGTACAAAAACCATGAGTTGAACAGATCTCAAATAACACTTCTAATGCCAACATGCTGTTTCTTATTCCATCACCTGCAACGCGACAAGGTGCACTTTCCAATTATATGTTAATCACTTTGTGTTTTCACACCTTCTTTTGCAAAGGCCTATTGTTTAATTTTTCACACGGGTAATTACTTGTACTTAACTTTTCAGTACGTAAAAAGTTTGTAAAGACTTTCCTCTAAAAGTTGTTGTCTGTTGCCTGTGTATCTGAATGTTGCAAATGAACATAACAAATTATTTTAAAAAAGACCTGACCATACTCACATACTCAGGATTTATAGAAGGTATAATTTGTTGTCCTCATAGGAAAATTCATCCTCTGTATTTGACCAGTCCGTCAAGGACAGTGCAACAGTGCTAGCCACTCAGCTAGAGTACAGTGAGGCCTGCTCTTTGGACCACATTGTTTCTTTATGACCACACCACTATTTGAACGCATTAATTAATTAATTAATGCATGAATGCATTAACATTAAAAAGGGTAGAAAAGCTGGATTTGTGCAGGCTTGATATAGATTATGCAAAATTTAATCAAAACTGGTAAATAGTACATGTGTATATTACAGGATTTGGCTTTTAGACAATGAACTTCAATTTTCTGACAATAAATCTGGTCCAAGAGTGGCGTAATAAGCAGTATTTACATACATTTACACAACAAAAGCAAACCTACATTGTCATGCAAAACACAGTAGCCCACAACAATTTTCAAAGTGAGAAACCAGGCCAGATAGATAAGTAAGTGGATGCATTGTAAATAGTCAAATTAAGGAGGAAGCATTAGAGAAACAGAGGCCAATCTGAAGCTGGCTTTAAAACAACTTAATATCTGTGCACAGAAGGGCTAAGCTATGTCGAGCATCAGAGCTCATTTTGTGTTGAGAGGCGAGCCAAAGCAATGATCCAAAAAACAGCCGAAGCGCTGATGCATCTCGCACTGGCCAATTTCTGTCTTCATCTCTTTATTCCTCTGTCTTTGCACTCACTCATTCTGTAATTTGTTTATACACCATTATTGCTGCAGCTGTTTGTAAATCATATACAATTACATAGCAAAATGCCCAGCACAGAGAAAGGAAGCACTTGTATTTGAGGAGAAAAAGAAATGAGTACAAGAGCAATACTGACAACACTTGTACAGATTAAGTGGATTTATAACTGCATTCAGGGCAGTTATAAAAGAGGTGTGAGTAAAGTTAAATGACGGTTTTCAGTGGCAGCGTTAGGCACAGACAAATGACCAATAAAGAAAAATCAGACTGCTTCTACATCATTCAAAATTAATTGCAAAAAGTTTCACTTCTTTCTCTGGTAGAGTGCAACAAGAGTACAGGGACGTGGGGATGGTGTGCTATGGACCATCTGGGAGATTTAAACCGTGCTGCCTTGCGGTCACCTGTTAGTTTAGACTGTTAAATATTTATAAAGTTTGGCTCATTTTATTCTCAAGGGTGCTGGATGGATTCATTTCAGGACATGCAAGCGGCACCTTAAACCACCACAGTCGGTAGAGCCTGGCTTTGAGGCCCTTGTCTGTGGGCTGAGAGGCTGAACATGCTGCTGTTACAAGTCTATTGGCTCCTGCGGTTGGTCAACACAAACCTGAGCTCACCTGGGGATATGTGTAGACTTTCTGAAGGCTCGGCACGACAAGGAGAGAGCCGTGACAAGACAAAAGGCCATTACTCCCTTCCCCGAGTGATTTGATGATTTTTAAAGTGCCATGAGCATCTGGTGGGCACTGAA
The DNA here is from genome assembly GCA_000787095.1 of Periophthalmodon schlosseri. Classification (NCBI taxonomy): domain Eukaryota; kingdom Metazoa; phylum Chordata; class Actinopteri; order Gobiiformes; family Gobiidae; genus Periophthalmodon; species Periophthalmodon schlosseri. Next base: position 52,142 of record KN477865.1, on the reverse strand, counting down.
AGAGGCCACTAAAAACAAATGACCCCATGTAGCCTGACTAATGTGGCTTAAATTTCACTAGAGGGTTCTACGCACATGGCACATTCCTTCTAACTCCTAAAATTAAAAACTATTTTGACAGACTGGTAAGTTTTTTACCACCATTTTAGCGTTTCTGTAATTGTAATCGTTATGGATAACACTAAACAGAGGTGGCAGCTGTGGCTCACTTTTGCAACTATGCCATGCCATGTCTCGCTCCTGACAAGCCTCATTGTCTATAGCTAATGCCCTGTTTTCATTGAAAGAAGTCCAAATATACCCTTAGGATGGCACCGAGATGGCCCTGGTAAAAGAAGTCCATTTGCACCAGTAAGTGGCTCATTGCTGTAAAAGTGACACTGAATCACTGAGCTCTACATAATAGACCCACAAGTTGACATTATGGTAAATCATGTGCACCAGGATAGAACCAAATATATGAAGATGCTCATTTTCAGCAAAAAATCAGAGGCCTCCACCTGAAACCGACAGGTGAGCTGACATTTTGGAAGCCAAGGCGCGTGTCTAATGTAATAATGGATGCCTTGGGAGGAGGGAGATCATCCGGGCACGCTCTGACCTCTAAATACTCCATCTGCCACAGTGGCGGGGAGCAGTAAATTTGAACACAGCATTTGCCTCTGCTTCCACTGCCCCATGCTATCAACAGTAACACTGGACATGGGTTTGGAGCCAATGGAGAAATGGAAAACTAGTGGTAAAAGCAGGTATTGGAAAGTGAGAGCCATGTGAACTAGCAGAACCAGTCATTCGTTTAGGGTCTTCAGTAAAACAGGATTGGTGAATGTCCTAGAGTGCATGCTTAATTTGAGGAAGTCTACATGCACACTGACACAAGTGTAAGAATTAAACCCTTTGTTCTCTGATTTGATAGCACCATTATGCTAGTTAACATAATCATTAATACAATTGCCACATTAAGCGCTTAGTTGCAATCCATTTCTAAAAGATCTCAGTCTGAAGTCCATTATAATGTTAATTTTGCAATTACTCCAATTACTTCATTGTCTAATGAGAATGTCCAACAAGACATGATTCTAATTCTTTGGAGAAAAGTACTTCCATTACACTGGTAGAGAGTTAATTAACCCCTTGACTGACTTGCTTATCACACGCACACTCACTGGAAGACTGCATGCCCAAAGCAAATAAAGCAGAGCTAGCCTTTTTAAATGTCACAACAACCTAAACATGTTGCCTTAAAGATCAACATGTTGAATAATTGAAAAACCACAGCCTAGACCCCAGTTCAAATATATTATACATGGGACATCCTGGTTTTTTTGGACAAAGATCTCCTAAACCAGAGAGACATAGATTTAAATTTGTAGAAATGTATTTGAAATCGAAAAGAAACATACTCTAGTGTGTCGTGCAGTCAGAGCTCCTGCCTTGCTCCAGCGTCATTAGGTGATGAACAGCTGCTGCGAGTAAAAGGTAGAAGTGTGAATAATGTGGACGGAGTGGCACCTGGTTGGGGGGAATGACTCCACTCATTACGGGCCACTCCTAGTGCCAGGAAACAAGCGCACACAGGATGGGCCGCCAACTGGGCTGCAACACAAGCTTCAGATGAGACCAAAATGGGGTTTCCTACTGAGGCCCAGTCGGAAAACCAGGTCCAAGAGGTGGGACTCACAAAGGCTTTTAACAGTAATATGGACGAGCCTTCAAGCGACCAGATTGATTGCGTTGTTCATTTAATCGGAATGGAACGAATTTAAAGTGACTGTTTACTTTGGGCCAGTCCAAAGCCTTAATGAGAAGTTAGAGTCAGGAGGGACCAAAAGGAATAAACAACCCAAATTAGTAGAGAATCTTCACCAAAGGACGAAGATGATTAGCTGTGGTTTTAAAGTTTTAAAGTTTTAAGTTTTAAAGTGAATTAAAATGTGTTTATGTAAATTAATAATTTCGACAGTAGTACACAAATTAATGACCACTACATTTGGGACAGGATTATAAAATATGCACAAAAATATACACAAAGAACTATTTGAGGGTTGTTTTTTTGAGCTGACAGAGCCACATTTATCTCCTTTAACTATTTATTTGTAGATGCAGGAATTACAGCTTATACCACCTCTACAAAATAAGCATGAAAACATCTCAGTTCTAGCACTATATTTTTCCAACACTATGGCACGGTTATTTGGGAAGATTTTAATTATGTCGTCTGTCCGCCTTTGTATCCGGGCAACAATGATATAACACATTGAGTCATTTCTCCCGACTGCGCCTGAAGTGGGCTGTGTCTGCTGTGGTCCAAGGTCAGTGAGATCTATGCAGGTCCCCCTCTGACAGTAATTACATATGGCCTCCGGAGAGAGCACAGAGACACGAGGTAAATAGGGGAGATGGGAGTCGGAAAGAGAAAGATAGTGACAAATAATGGAAAAAAGTGAGACACAGAATAAATGAACAGAACAACAGTGGAAATCGCCCAACATTGGACCATGGATGTACGTTTGAAATCCCTAAGCAGTGTCTTGGAAAATTCAGTGCCAACATAAAATTAATCACTTATGGAGCTTGTGTAAAGCTATCCATTATAGAAAACACATTTAAGAGTAATTAAATGTGAATAATTTAAATGGGGAAGAGGGTAAAAAGCAGAGCGCTTGTGCACCCCAGGGAATAAAAAATATTACATACTGCCATTTCTCCACAAAGTCGATGAATCCCTCATAGATATAAAACCCAAGAGTAGGGCATGCGCTTACATTTGTACGATAAAGTCCCCTGCTTTGCATTTTTATAATTCTAGCAGGTTTTACAATTGTGACATTATTTATATCTATTCCCGTCTATACAATAAAATGTGACAAAGAATAGTTACAGTACTGGGCAAGGCATTTTTTGCAATACACGCCTCAAAACATATTATACGTTGAATCAATATGTTTCATCTCATGAAAGAGAAGGAAAAAAAAAGGAAAAAATAGAGGCTCAAGTGGGATGAGGAAACTGCACTCCCACAGTCTGGTTGTATTTAATCAATGCAGCTTCTATTAATGGAAAAGTACATTTTCACTTTCTGCAACAATATGAAATGATTATAAGCCCTCATAAAGGGGAAGGGGAAGTCACAGACGCACTTATTTAAGTCAAAGTTTTATTCACAGTTTGCACAAAGAACATTAGGTAAGTGATGAAACAGCCAGTGCGTATGCTATACTTCAAGGATGGTCAAGAAGTACTCCGTTAAAATGATACCTCCATCTGGCAAATGGAGAGCTGGCAGTAATGGCAGCCAAAAGCTCTTAATTTAGAGGCTAAACTCAGGCTTTCAATTTTTAGAGAGGAAATACAGGGATGTAAGGTTGTAGGCTTTTATGAATTGTATCTTACCATAAAAGTTTTCCCTGGAGTTGTGAGTAAAGCAGGAGGGTGAAAATGCACTTCTACAAAAACAAGCTTGGGTTAAACATGACAACCTCATCACAAATCAGGCACATTTTGTTTGACTTTTAACATGTTTGTCTTCATAATTCAAATTAATTCCTAGGCGGAGGAAAGCCAGAGGAGGAAGAAGAACATGTAATGTTATTGCACACCACTCAGCTTGTATGATTTTACAGGGTCTTACACTTTGATGTGCTCTTCAAGGCCTGGGTATGACTTAATGTAGCTTTGAGGGAGCGTCAGCGAAAATGAAAGAGGCCAAGGGAGACGGCAAGGAGGGGCAGAGCACTGATAGAGAAGCAGATGAGGAGGTGGAGGCAGGGGAAGCACTGGTCAGGTTAGGATCCCTGCTGAGAATAACACTTTTTAAAAAGGTGCATATACGCTTCTTGGAGGATCATGAGCCAATTAAAAATAAATAAAAACGGCCAAAGCAATGCTGGTTCATCTAAAATCACGCTTATGTATGAGAAAATCATAAACAACTTGCAACCCTTCTGTCAGAATACACCACAAGTAGATTTATGAGAAAGCACCTTGTGTACATTTTCTGTGAAGGCACCTCTTTTTAAGTGTTTTACACACTTGTATGCAGTTTCCTTCTGATAGGTGCTTTATAAGCAATCTACAGCATTTCTACAGAGCATGTTTCACACTGACAAGAGTGATGCTGAAGGCATTAACCCTGGCCGCAGGTTAACATGTGCAGTTCACTGACACGTGATGCTGATCACTGATAAACTCAAAGGGTGGCTTTGACTAACAGCAGAGGAGCTGGAGTGGGGGAGGAGCCAACAGCTTTAGATTCCAATCTGCAGCTACAGCCAGAAGATGTACTGAAGATAGTTGGGCTCATGGTTCCAGGAGTCAAATCCCATGTCAAAAATAAAAGGAAGGCAAGTTCAAATGGAGCCAGAGTGCATCCCACATTCACCTGATTGGATTATTATGGCACTAGTGACGCTTGAGCTCACATTGGCAGAAAGTGGAGGAAAATTAATTAATTATAGCACTGAAGCAAATTAAGAGGTGGCCAAAGTCAATTTCATGGCCTCAGAGTGTTGGAGTGCCAGTCAAACCAGATGTGAGAGCTGCCTGGGATGCCAGTGCACACATATCTGCAGCACAGTAATGCTGGCGCAGGATGAAGGGCCATCCACTGGCATCAGACCATTCGATGTGCTCCAGCTAGTTTGTGAATCCTAGTTAGGGTTTAACTATGCGGCTGTTTGTGTATGGCAATAAAGTCACAAGGACAGGGGGACTGCTGCGATGCAGATCTATTGGTGAAAATAAATAGTCCAGTCCATTTCAGCCAATTGACCAGCTTGTCGTCTCCTTCAGTACCGTTGCCATCTTGGACAGAGTTTTAACTGGCTTGGTGCACATAGTCGTAATGCAAAAACTGTTACATTTCTCCACATCTGATTTCAGTATCGCAGATTATGTGTTAAAGCCTTTAAGTCATACTTCTTGATAAATGGGACAGCGGGCAGGGTGGTTTAGTTTGCTGATAAATGCACAAACATGCACCATGTAGGAGGGAGATGCCGCACAACGATATTAGGGGCTGTAAGCCTTTAGATCTGCAAACTTTGCTAGTTTTTTCCCCCTCTCCTGTCAGTGGTGACAAGGAGGGAAGGTGTGATTTATTTCCATCATTCAGGGGCAATCACATGGAGGATGTCTGGTAGTTTGGTTCTGGAGAGAGGGAAGGCTGCAGCAGCAGGTGAAATTTTAGCAGCTTAAGGTACCCGTCATTCATAAAGTCAACCTCATGTTAAAGGAGAATAAAAGTCAGAGATGGCTTGCCCTGCAGAGGATAATGGGTTGTTGACGCAATAATGCTAGTAGGACTTTGAAATGATATGAAGTCTTAACAGTGTATTCTATAATATACAACATTTACCTGTCTCTACATCCTGGGCATAGAAGTGGAGAGTGTCTGTGATCTCTGTGACGTAAACTGGTCTGTAGTTTGCCACACGTTCCTTCTCCTCTGATAGCTGCACAAACTCTTCCACTGGCTTCTCCTCATAATTGGCCCAAATCTATAAAAAGAACGAAAGACGAATGAGAAACCAAAAAAAACATTTAACAAAAACACAAAACTTTCACTTGACAGATAATTAGGCATTTTGTGATATTCTGCCATTTCAAAAGTGAAACAAAGAAACAAATCTATAAACTGAACAAACTTTATATTGCAAGAACATTGTTGGCAATATTTGAAACAATTATAAAGCTTAAAAATGTATGCATACTAGATTTAAGAACAACAACATCAAGAGAATGGACTATAATGGACAAATACAGATAATTATAAATAATGGGGTTGCGATAAGACTTTTTTATCTCCAAAACTGAGTCGTTGAATTTTTCTTTGCCAGAAGGACCATCAAGTTGTTATGTTACAGTGATTGGAAACATTGCAGGAAAAAGTATAGAAATGTGGCACCCTACACAGAAAAAGTTAAAATTTGGCAGTTCACCTTGTTTCAGAAAGTGTAGAGTTGATTTTACTCCATACGAGTCATTTCCAATTTTGTTTCCCTTCCGTTTGTCATATAGTGGGGGTTGAGATTCATGAAGGAGTTTCCTCATCTAACTCAGTGATTTTGAGTGAAGCAACTCTGGAACTTTTAACCCTTGACTCCAGAGGTCCTGGTAACCCTCAGAGTTACTATGGTAACCATTCACTTGATTATAATGCACAGGACCGTGGACGTGTCGGGGCAGGACAGGCATAGTACAGTGAGTGTGATGGTGTCAGGACTCAAAAGAACAAGGCTGAGAAGTTCTTCATTGTTATGGAACAAACTGCCCTGCCATGTGGCGCACAGATAACTTTGGCTGTCATCCGTGTTTCCTGTGATAAAGTACTTGCAGGTTTCTACACAATCATTCAAACCACAGTGAAAAAAGTTAATATTAAATCCCTAGGAGTTGATTTAGCTATACTGAATTTGCTGTGTAGAAGTCATGTTGTGTGCAGAAACTTTACAAAATATTTACAAATTGACTAAATTATGGTCGAGTGCACTTAAACAGCTATAACAATAACTATATCATGTTTGTATGTGTTGTGGTTGTATGCTATGGTTATGATCCCGTGTGCCGCCTCCTTAGCTTGCTTCCCGTTCAGCTTCCCAGGAGAGACAGAGGGCAGGCGGCTCGTTAGGGAGAGGTGTTTTGCCTCAGGCCGAGTATCAAACTCTAGATCTCACTGTATGTGTGTGCCTCTGTTTACAGGGAAAACAATCGAAACAGTGGGGCCAGTTAGGACACATACTTGAATGTAGTTATTGCTTTAGAAAAATGCACAAAACCCATGAGGAGTTGGGAATAAAAGGGCAATGGGATGGGGGTGCGGGAAAAGTCCAAAAGTGCAACTGAGCTTCACAGTGGTGCAACCGCAGCACAGCTTGTTACCGTTGGTTTCTGCAGGCTATTTGCGAAGTGTTTACTTTTAAATGCTGCAGAATAGAGGCGATAGAGGCAGGCAGTTTTTTAATGGCACAGCTATATGAGCCAATTAGGTTCTGGCTAATTATTTAACTGCATGGTATCATCTAAGCTAATTAGATTAAGCCAGTTTTAGTGTTGTCATTTTTTTCATTCAGCCATAGCTCATCTTCGGCTCCACATTACTGTTAAGACGATCAAACCCGGGGCTGTTTTTAATACGCTGGCACGCTCCCATTCTCCTTTACCTCTGATGTTGAGATTCACAGCTGTAATCGCTTTGAGAGGGGGGTTATTTAATGAGGAAATCCAAAAACAAAATTTGAGAGGGGGGTTATTTAATGAGGAAATCCAAAAACAAAATGCAAAAACAATTACCCCCCCCCCCCCCTTTTTTTTTTTTTTTTTTTTTTAACAAGTGCTGTTAGTTATAGGCAAGGTGCACAGACCACAAAGAAATGGAGAAAAACGGGGAGGGAAAATGCATGGATTGAGGGCGTGAAAGGTTAATTAAGACTTCAAATATGGCCATGCTTCGTAAAACCAGCCATCAACCAAAATTTTTTGTGTAGCACGGTGAGGAAACGTGCGTTCTTACCACGCAATGTGCAGTTGTAGGAGAAGATTATGCACAGCCGCCATTGCACAACTTATGGTAATAAACAGGCCCCATGCAATGCAGTTGAGTGGACACAATTTGGCTTTTAATCAAACCTGCTGCACCAATTAGGCATGACAAAGATTGGAGTGTCAGCATTCATTAGCCTGGTGGCCATCACTGTGGCACATTCTGTGGTGGTAGGTGGGCTCACGGCTACAAAGGACACCAAGCACGGCCACACAGCAACTTTGTAATCCTGGCTAAATGATCAAGTTCTATCATTTGTCGTCACAGAAGGTGTTTGAAAATGAATGTAAAAGGACACCACTATTGTTTAATAACATGGATGAAAGAACCAAGGTACAGTTTTGATTGTTTTTACAGTTTCTGAAGTTACTTTATGATAACATGAACAACGCTTTGCTTTATTTGTAGTTTCCCCTGAAAAGGGGGAAAAAATTTTTGCTCAGATAGGATAATTTGAACTTATGTTACTTTCTTACAGTTCAACATTCATAAATACCTGAATTTTACCATGGCAAAAACTCAGCACATCACGCATTTCTAGACAAGTCAAACAGTTGTTATTGACTTGCCAAATACACCACTGTGATCAAGAAACGTGCCCTAATGCAACCCTGTCCTTATTATAATGCATGGATCATTATTTCCATGAAACTGACTGTCAATTGGCTATTTGTGGCAGAGGCTCTGGTGGTCAATTTCCTAACAGCAAGATGAAAATGAGTTTTTTATTGCGTCTGAGTGCATCATTAGAAGCAGTGCAGAGCTCCATCTCTGTCTGAAGAACACACGGGACGCACAGCGCCGCACACACTGGCCCTGTGCACCAAGCCCAGGGCTGATGACCTTCTGTGAGCAGCCAACCATCCTGTTGGTTCCACTTGAATGCAGGTATGCCGCCTCTGCTCCTGCACCGCTACTGCAGCCAGACCACACTGCCACGGACAATGTCAGTGTGAGAACGGAGAGCGGGAGAGAGATATAAAGATGGAAAAGGGGGAAAGAGGCAGCCCATTAAGCCCAGGCAGAAAGGACAACAAGTCCTAATCATGGAGGACTACGAGATGGCAGGTTAGACTGACCTTCACAACTCCACCATGACAACACATTCACACCCAGAGAGTGACAAGTCACAGCCGTAATATAGTGATGGGAGTAAACTCAGCTCAATATTTTGACTCCAGAATGTCAACCACAGGAACTGAAAGGAGCAACATTTTACAAATAAAAATGTTCCCAATTTTTCTTCATCCTTTCAAATGACAAACTTTGTGAGGAGCCTTTAAACTAAGCCAAATACTTGTGTATAGACAGATTATTGTAGCATCTCCCAGGTGGCATGTCTTCATTAACACTGACAAGACAGAAAACCTGCTGATGGGAAGAATCACCTTGGCAATTGCCAAGTGCACTTTTGAATTAAGCAATCTGCTGATCATCTGGGTAATGCCTCCTAATATCTTTAAATTAATAAAGCTCAAGAATAAGCAAGGGCACTATATATGACTACATAAACACATATGAGCGCACAGACACACCCTATATTATAATGTCAAAGAGCAGTAGTCTGTAGCAGCAGTCAAAGAGGCTGGACTAAGCTGGAAACAACTTAAAATATACTTAAAGTGTTTGTTACTTTCAGTTATTCTTTAGTAAAAGCCAAAGTTGAATCTGTCAACTGGACAAGTTGACAAGTCAGTTATTCTGTCCATGTGTTGGTGCTGTGTATGTACCTTAGAAAGTGGCAGCAAAGTTGTTCATGTACTGTGCAAAATAGGACTGTCAATGTTATTTATGGTAATAATTTCAAAACACAGATAGTATATTTGCACAAATTATACACTGCCAATCCTTTCCCCTTGATTTATTTATTTTTTTTTACTTACAGAGTACAACTTCCATGTGGCTTTTTAGCAGACTGTCTCTCACAACCAATAAGTACTGTGGCAAGAGGTCAAGCAAATCCTGTGTGTGATAAAAAAAAAGTACAATATGGCTTAAATGACTGACAAGCTTTATAAAGGGCTCTCTGACTTTGATTTATCGACTGGTTGAGCTGCTTCAAGGTACAATCACCACTTTGTGTTACACTTTAGGCTCAGAGCAACTGCTGTTGTCCCGAAATCTCATCGTTCACATGTTGAAAAAAAAAATATAAAAACCATAGTGATCAAGAGTGAACAGAGCTGAGCGGCAGATGTCAAGGTGGCTCGATCATTCTTGTACACTGAGGAGAAACAACATTAACCCAATACAGCTGCCTCACCCCAAAAGGTACGCCTGCGGTCAGAGGTGGTGATGGTACATTAACCCAGGTGGTTCACCTTGTCATATTGTAAGAAGTGGAGCGGCCATGTTTCGCAGGGGAAGAGAGATTTACAGGATTGTGGTCTGCCGGGGCTTCGAGACGTTCCTCCTTCTGAGCCAATATTCAGATGTAATGCATGGTGGTGATAAAAATACAGAAGAATAATTGCACACAAACACACAAGTATGGGCACAGGCATGACCGTGGCCTTGAAGAGAATATGGAGGTCCGAATTGAGCTACGACACAGCGGCTAATATAATGCGACTGCTTATAGGCTCACAAGGCCACACATGTGGACATAGTAACAAAACATGTCAGCCAGACACAGCCCACTGTGACAAGCAGTAAAAATTGAAATCACAGATCGGTAAATCACGTTGAAGGAGGCAGCTGCTTTGACACAACACTGGGAAATAAACTTCAACCTAGTGCATGGAAATCATCCAGATCAAGTATTCAAAGATTCACCAGTAAAACCCCATTTTAAATCAAACTATACATTTTGTTATAATATGAACATATCTTTGGATTTTGTTTAGTTGTGAGAAAAAAGTCCTTGGAACATGGGAATACTGGTGAAAATATCATTTTACTAGCCAGAAGATAAGTTTTTCTTTTACAAGAATTGAAGGACTTGAAATCTTATGAGCTTGCCAACTGTAAAAAGGGTTTTAAGTCATAATTAATGGTATTAAATTATAAATCCACCTATCGTCAGTCCAACTCGCTGCACTGGTATGAAGTCAACACTAATCTTTCCTAAAAGCTGTCCACAGCCCCAGACAAAGCAAAACCGCACAGGGGAAATAGAAGAATGGGGACTGAAATGACAGGACAAGTCTCTTGGATGTGGTTACTTAGCAGATAAATTATGCATTAAAACTGCACAGGTGGTGCAGGACAGGGTTTTAGGTGGAGGGAGGGGGCAAAGCAGCTGGGGAACTCATAACAGAGAAGGGAGAGCAAGTGAAGGATGGAAAGAGAAAGAGGCACATACTCCCTAGCTCCATATCACAACCAACAGATGTTCAGCCATCAAAGAGGCTGCATGCAGGCAGCTAGGCTACTCTACTTGGACTTATGACTAATATGACCCTTATTCCAAACAGATATAGACTAAGACATGGCAGTTGAGTGTTTGGAGACAACCCAAGGCTGTCATGGTGACAACTTGTTATACTTTTTTTTTTTTTTTTTTTAACTAACAAATTGAACCTCTCAAAGGTGTACATGTGTGAAAAAGTAACTGTTAGCCAGTGACTAAGTACTAACAGAATCAAGCATTAACTTACACCTGACAGAAATCGGTGGTTACTGCACACAAGTTGAATGGGATCCTATGTTACTATGGAAACAAGACATGTGAGCGCATATATAATCAGGGTGCCATGCAAACACACAAATCTCCACCTGTGTCACCATCCTCATGAGCACCATTCCCGGGCAGCGCAGGAGGCCAGACGGACAAGAATACCAAGCAGACATTGCTTACAGATCAAACATGCTTTCCCCTGGGGTAAGCACTACAGCATATGGAGGCCTGTGACAAGTGTAGCCATTTTTTCTCTCAGCCCAAGTAGTGGTTTGTCACTAAAGGACCATCATAACAACCAAGGGCATGAAAGCTTAACGTAAGTTCAAGTTATGGTTGTATACAAATGCTAGCAGCAACGGGGACATCACATGACATCATCCCTTAAAATAAACATGAGGAGCGATTGAGGAAACAGGATTCATGCCAATTAATTAGGATGCAGCCACATCAAGAATTTGTCAGATTGAATTATTTCCAAGGTTATGACCAACAAAGAGACAAGATGGACTGTTAAAAATGCGTATTTAGAGATGTGAGGAAAAATTATTAAGTGATGAATAATCTATTATTCACTCCATCCAAGTCGTTTCTTTTCTTTGCTCTACAAATTTGATCTGAATGCTAAAAACTTCTTTAAATCATTTAGAGTGTCAAGGTGACATGTAGAAAGAAAAAAAACAACAACAGCTTTTTAAACTATGCAGTACTGCTTTCCGTTTTCTCTCCTTCGTTCTGCCATTTTACTCACATTTTCCACATCGACACTTACTCCATCACCAAGAACTGTTACCTCCTCAAAATTTTTCCCATTTATTACTATAGAAAAGATACCTGGTTTGAAGTGGCCTGATTAGGAAAAAGCCCTACCTCAATTTTACAATGTACAAGCATGCAATTAAAAGGCAATTAATCAACTTTTTAATTAACAGGCTCGTCTGTCCCTAGTTGCCAGTGTTGCCATGACGACTGGGTTTCCAAGGTGGTATTATCTAATTTTTCTGTGTAAAGGACTCCTGATCTTTTCCTCCTTGTTCTGAGAATTCACTTGATTGTTCTTGGTCTCACTTTGCTTCTGTCACTTTTTGAAAAGAAAATAATAAAATGGCAGTATAGGGAAGGAATGGAGAGGGGAGGGGGGAGCGGCGCTACTGGGATTAAGGGAATGCTTGAGATGCGGCATAGCGGAGAGTGACAGAGAGGTTAATATGGATCTGGCAGTGGTGAGAAACTGCAATAGGAAGTAGAGATGGGAAAGGAAGGACTTAGAGAAAGACGCCACTATTATTACATCAAAGGTAACATCCCCTAAAGTCACTCAGACTATATAGTATATTCAGTATTGATCGTTTTCAGATTCTAGAGTGTGATGATGTCATACTCCCAGATGGGGGGCGAGAGCCAGTTTCCCTATTGCACTGTGCATTAATGACAAATATCTAGGTAAAGGTAAATTCACAAATGTTGAACCTGATTGTTTCCGTTACTGACGAGAACCAAGAACTCAGTGTTTTACAACATAAATCTGCCTTTTAACAATATTCATTTTAGCTGCCTACCATCTGTATTAAATATCATTGGCGTGCCCTGTAGAGTTTATAATCGTATGCATTTTGTCATTTTATATACTTGTGCATTCAAAATTATCTTGGAAAAAGGAATGGACAAATAAAGCAAAAGAAAAGTATAAAAGACAAAAATGTACTTGCTGAACATAAAAGGTATAAAAAATTATCTAGTCTGAGTGAAGAAACTGAGTGAGACTGAACAGTGGGAATCGGAAGTACAACGATGACGAGAGCATGTTTATGTAACAGTCGCTCCCTGAGGCGGCCGAGAGGGAAGAGAGGGGAGAGGGGGAAAGACAAAGTCCCAAAGCCGGCACTGAGTGGACCTAGAAAATAGACTAGATTTTCTTCAGGCGAGCCAGCCAGAAAGCGAAAACGGCAAAATTTGACTGACCCAAATTAGACTGAATTCTAAGGAGATTTTGTATGCTTGTTCTGAAAAAAATAGGTTATTTCATTTCAGCTATCCAACATTTGTATTCCCACTTGCTTAACAATAACATATCCATTTTAAAGTTTATTTTGCAAAAAGCGACTTAAAATACTTTTTCAAAATGTATCAATCTCTAATGAAATACGAGTTGAACATTAACATAATGATGATAGAGCTAATCATAAAACAGATGGAGAACAGAAATTGTCATTCTTGGATTTATTCTGGGGAAAGATTTGCTAAGGATGCTGCCATTGCCACAGTCTTCTAAATTCTGCAGCTCCAGTATACAAGAATGTGGTTGATAAAACGTAATGTTGATTAAACAGCAAGACATTCCATACAGAATACCGTTTCTATAACACATTATTTTCCTTACAATCACACTGGTTCTATTACAAACTCAATGTGTGTTCCCTTTCTGAGTGCTTGACAATCTATGAGATCTTTTTGTTCATGGTGGAGCCTATACCAAAATAATCTCCTGTCAGATAAAAATGGCAGCTGACAAGGAAGGTCATGGGGAGAAAGTGGCTTACATAGAGAAAATTCCATAAGGAATTAAGGACATTAAGGGAAAAAAGAAAAATATATAGCACTCAAGATACTTGCTTTACAGTTAAGGACAACAAATGCAGTTATTAAATGTAAAATGAAAGAGAAAATGCATTACACTACAAAACTGTAAAAAAAAAATAGAAACCTTAATAACAGACACAGAAAGAAAAGCAATATTAAGATAAATCAATATAAGGTTGATCTGTAAGAACATAACATGGACCTTATAAAAAAAAATAATAATAAAAAAATAAATAAATAAAAATAATAAAAAAAAACGTTCCATCTGCAGTCCCTGTGAACTGGATAAATGATTGGAGGACACACAAGGTAGTAGCAGAGGGGGTGATGAGGCAAATAGAATTGGAATAAGCAAAGGCATTTAGGAGTAGCACTGGCCGCTCAACCACAACCAGCCTGCCAACGCGTGGAGCACTCCGTGTCTATGAGCGAGTAATAAACAGAGCTGATGAGCCGTGAGCCTCCACACTGGATATAAGCTACTTCTGCGCACTCTGGCAACAATCCCTTTGGCCTGAATATACCTGCACTATCAGAAGGGAAAAGACGCTGTAACTACACGGCTGCTTGTGTTAATCATAAATTTGAAAACACATGCACTGCTGCTTTTCATGGGCAACAAAAACAGAAAAGCCATTGAGCAGCGAATCTCATATGTGATGAGGGAGCAGAGAAAGTGAAAGAGCTATGGAAGCAGAAAGAGGAAAAAGCGTGGGATATTTTCACTACCGTCCCATATTAAACAGTTAAAGTATTCCTCCAAGGTGAGGTCCCAGAAACGTCAAATTGTGTGTAAATGGTCTAACGTTATACAGTTTATTGAATACACAAATCTTTCTTTCATCACATCACAATGGGGCTTAACGTTTTCACACCATCAGCCTGATGCCTGCTACTCCACACAAATGCCAGTTATCTGCAGGAGAAAGGCCATCCCTACAGCTCTACCCTGCTGGATATTTCTGTAATGGCATGATATGCTTAGTTCAATGCATCAAATACATATGAACAGGGCAAAATCCAAGTAAGCACTCTTATTGTTAGTAATGTAATGTTACTCAGTGTGACTTAGACCAACTTTACTGATCCACAAGGGATTTGACTGGTGTCAAATAAGGCATAATTATTACAATGCACAAGTAAAATAAAAATATAGTAAATACAAAGTATACCTCAGCTATATACAAGAGGTAGGTAAGGAGAAAAAGTGCAAAGATGAAATAGTGATTGACATGACATAGGGTTATCCATGACATAAGGGTGAGTTGTTGCACAGTTGTATGGTCTATGGTATGAATGTAGTCCTGTATTTCACTGTTTGAGAGGAGCTGTAGGAGCCTGTTGGTGAATGAACTCCACTGTCCCTCTATAGTCTAATGTAGTGGATAAGCAGGAGTATCCATGATGGACAGCAGTTTGTCCAGTCCCCTTCCGGTCCCCCATTGTGACAAATGTCTCCAGCTGCCCCTCACTGACAAATGTCTCCAGCTCCAACAATGCTAGAAATCGTCAAAAATCAAATGTTATTGTCTTAAATGTTGGTTAGATGCAAAAGCCAGCCACAGTAAACCAAGCAGAAAAGTGATTCCTTACAACGTCCCAAAGCAGAGAAAATGCAAGCAAATGCCAGTGCAGGTTATGCACATGCACATTTCAAGACATGGAAGAGATTTTTGGCCAAAGATGAGAAGAGAAGACGAGAGCAGTCTGACCTCCATATCTGTATTTTGTATTTGGAGCCGCAGAGATGAGCATGTGTTAATCAGCCATAATGCAACACACCATGTCATCACATTATGCTTCCTGCCAATGCTTCACCTCCAGTCTCCTCCAATGGCCTTGTCCCCAGAGTGAAGGGGTGGGGTGTAGGCAGGAGGCAGGAGGGCTGAGTTATTTCTGCACTGATGAACCAGAGGCTGCCACAAACCTGCCCCTAAGGACCTCTGCAAAGAGCCCACAAGAAACCTCTGCATGACAGGATAAGGGAAAACACAGGCCAAGGACAAACAGGCCCATGCATCACATTTGTATGCACAGCACCGACACACCCAAAGAAGTTCAAGAAAATTACTTTTCCTAATACTTATATAGTAAGCAAAACATTTATTTGCTTCATCAAGAGTTATAATGGGGTTTCTTTGTCCTTATGCTTAAATACATTTCTAAATGACATTCAACGTCAACATGCAATTCTCCAACTCATCTATTTTCATAATTTAGGATACAGTAGGTGAGAGTGTGGAGATGTCTGCTACATTAACAGACTCACAGGTGTGTGTTTGAATGCTGGCCACATGACTTGTGAAGGTGTCTGCCGTGAGACCCAAGCATGGCCCTGTATTGGACAGCGAGAGAAAGACAGAGGATGTTTGTCTGCATATTCACAGAGGTCCAAGTGGAGCTGACAGACTGCTGAGTGTGCAGCTTCCATCTGGGGAAACAAGGATGAGAGTGAGAAGGAACTGGGGGTTGGGGTACAAGTCTAACGCACACATGACTAGCTCCACTGATCTTTCTCTTTGGTCCTGTCTGCACCTCGGGGCACAGGGTCCGGCTTGCCGTCAGCAGCAGGGGGCAGTCCCCAGAGAGTGCCCATGTGTACGTCTGTCTGCACTGTGGCTCTGCACTGTGGCTTTGCACATGCTCAGTGCGTCCCAGTGCGTCCCAGAGCGCGCAAAGAGACAGTGAGAGTATGGTAGGAGCACGTGGGCTGCTTCTCTATCTGCAAGCAACTTTGTGTGTGCTGATGTGTACACAGTGCACTGAAAATCATATTATGTAATCTTTTAGCCACATGAAAAAGACTCCGTCAGCACTTTGCTTTTGTGTGCTAGGTGGTTCATTTTGCGAGCACACTGCTGAAGAAAAAGATGAGGGCAAGAGATAACGGAGTGCAGCAGGAGGGTAATAGTAAGCAGTAGCACAAATGTTCACATGGGACAAAGGCACAGTGCAGCCAATGACATACTTCAGAGTTTGTTGGTTTATAGCAAAATCTCTATCTTTTTCAAAAATGTATTTTCCACAGAGGTCTCACATGGGTCATCTCCTCCATTGTATCCTCCCTGCAGGCAATAATGTCCCCTTGCTGTGATCCTGCTGCCATCACACACATGCCACCAACGCGACAAACTCCATCTCTCCACTATTGACTCAGTGGCAGCAGGGCCAAATGTTCACTGCTCAATGTGTTTGGTATGGTCATACATGGGGCAATCAGTGGGATTAGTATTTGCAAATTAAAAAAAAACAAAAACCAAATAATGTTTTACTTGTAAAAATGGCTGACAATATTTCAATGACAAAATATAAGATTTGTGAAATAACCCCACAGTAATTTTGCGCCATACGCAAATAGATGACTAAAACCATCCAAAAGCTTTACAGCAGCTTTACAGGCAAATGGAAATTCTGTCAAATATCCACTCTTGTTAAAGTCATTTCAAAGAGTTTCTGATGCTGGCACTTTGTGCAGAAGCAGACTGTTTCATAGGCTGGAGTTCAGATTCTAAAGCTACACAAAACATGTTTTTGAATGAGCTCCAAGAGGCAAATAAAAAGATTAAATGGTGCACTAGGGTAATCTCAGGGGAAAACAACCAGAATTAATAATACTTGATACACTTTCCAACTTAAAGGGCAAAGGACATCAGTGTTGTTACTTATGATGGTAAAATGTTCAGACACGATGCATATTTACATTTTGATACCATATTTCCTTAAGTAGATGGAGGGTTATACTGACAATACACATTGTCATAGTTTGCAATAAGACCGCAACCCTATCATTTGGCATATTGAAATGATCAATGAAAAATGACAAGATTTTCAGTTTCCGCACAACTGAACTATATAAACAGACCATAAGAATAAAGCTAAAATCTAAACTTCCATTGTCCTGAACTTAAAGACACAAACCTAGTTGCTGCACTAAAAGCCCAATTATGTTGATTCATCCACAGTGTGTTTCTGTTCAGCCAGGTGTGTGATGTGCTGACTGCTGAGAAGTCACATCTTAGACTGGACAACTGGGAGATGCAGGTTTTCGCACACTCCCAAAAAACAGAAAGAAAAGAATGGACAATGACAAGAAACCGTGAACGGTAAAATGTGTTAAAAGCGCTGTTAAGATGGTCAAGGCAGCCACTTTCCACAGACATTGAAGCAAGGTTATAATCAAGCATGCTGAAAATGCATGATGACTATTTAATGCCAGGAAATGCATATTGTAATTCATTGGCCCATGGGAAGAGCAATTGTCAATGTTGGCCAGACCTGAAACCCTGGACCGGACCCAAAAGAAGTAAAAACAAGATTACGTACTTCAATCAGACTCTGCCAAGGACACATCACTGAGCTCAATGTCAAAACGATGCAGCTTGGAGACCTTTGATGGACCGTGTTGATGGACAAGTGACGTATAAGAAACGGCAGCTCCTGTATTTCGCTTTCAGAGATTTTATTTTTCCAAGAACGGTACAAGTGAATTGGAATTTGACTCATTGTGACCAAGTCAAAGCACACTTTAACGGGCAGACAATCTCCTCTGTGCACCCAAATTTAAGCCTTGGAGGAGGGGCGTGACACGGGGCATTGGACAAGACATTAATCCGGCTAATAAGGGGGGTGATTATTCGAAGGAGGGCAATGGAAAAATGTTAGGTGAACAAGCGTGCGTCGAGATGTGTGGAGGGGAAAGATTAAAAGGAGAAGAGTGGTGTGTGAGGAGGCGGAGCAGGTCTGCAGGAAAGGGGTGGGCGCTGATGAAAGAAGAGGCCTGTGACATGAAATATCTTTAACATGGTCTGTCATATCCGCTTTTGTTCCCTCCCTCTCTGTTCCATCTTCCACGATCCCTCTCAGGCCCATCAGAGTGTGTTAATCTCCTTCAAGGTTGGATAATTACTGGAGGAAAAAAAAACGTGAAGACTGCACACTTGACTTATAACCGAGAGGCGACTATTGACTCATTTAGCATGTTTCTTTGCCATGTTGTTAGTATTAGCTTGGCTTTTAGAGACAGAATGATTTAAAGTGAGCAATGCCTTATGAAAACAAAGCAGACAGTGTGCAATATAGCGTTAGTACAGTGCTTAACAGCATCGACATATTCTTTGTCACTGTATACCAACCTCCCTTTGGAACATGCCAGTTTTGTTAGCTCTGAAACTATGAAATTAGATGCAAAAGCTCATTCTCCAAATTTCATTTACACACACTAAATTCTCCTTTTGGTCCCATTTACAACAAAAGAGTCATTATGTAACATCAATTTAAGCAAAAACTTGTTTGGCTCAGTATGCTGCCCCAGCAAGCATCAACCCCCTGGTGTGCCCTTGGTCCCAGCAGGACAACCAAATTTCTCCTTAATGAGCACTTGTACACACCCACTGACTCCTACTCCTCACACCCCTATTGTAGCAGCGAGGATGCCTGACGCAGCAGTAACACGCGTCTTCCTCATCCACAGCCAGAGGGACGGCAGAAGGGCACACACAAAATGGTTGACGGAAGATACGCAATCTGCTCCACCTAGCCCCGGCCTATTCAGACTATTAGGACAAGGCACCACTTCAAAGAAAGACAGGAAAAATGCCAACCGGATACTTCTCCCTCAATGGTCTCTGAGGGTTAATTAGAGCGCCCAGTCCCAACTCCTGTCTTTAAATTGCATAGTTTGCACCTACACAGACTAAACGCAGTATGAAAAGAAGTGTTTGATGAATACACACAAACAAACCAAAATATTCAAGATCAGCGCTGCTTGTAGCCAAATAACATCAAACATAATCAATGTTTGCTCAATCCAGGCATCATTGCTCCTCTGTCCGCACTCAGGTTAGCTCAAGTCAAAACCTTGTGCTGAAAGCCTATCTGTCTCACTGCTGCAAAGGACTGCCACAGACCTCTAGTGAAATTGACAGCAGTGTCAAGAATGGGCAGGAGTTGCATTTAACGTGGCAAGACCTGCGTATTCACATGGCAGGCAGGGTTTCTTTCAGTGTCAAAGGATACAAAAGTGCACCTGACCACCACAATTTTGACTTCAACTTGTTAAAAGCTAAGAGATAGGTGAAGTGTGTTGTCCAAGGAGGCATCATCATTTATGCAGTGGGACGGAGTGAAAATCTGGAACTGCAGTCCCTCAAGTTAGAGGACCAGCAAACTCATGATTCTCAAGGGTAAAATAATTTCAAATGTTCTGGAAATGCATTCAAATGACTATACACGTAATCAAGTCAAAAAAACAAACAATTTTGTATTATGAAAAGTTCAGAGTTTAGACCACTAATTTTTGTTGCATATTATCATGATTATAAAAGACGTACCACAGTGTATCAAGAACAATTATTGTCTCCCTTTTCTTTAATCACAATTACCAATATTGTAGTTTACTGTCCCATCCCTAAAACTCACTCCGCCACACATACCGCAAAACATATTTAATGTGTATAAAATTAGCCTTACAAAAACTTCATTTATGTTCAATAATTAATCAAAGTTCAAATGATAAAAACGAATGAGGACACTCGTGACAGCTGGTGTGGCACATCAAGCATGTGGTTGGGCTGAAGAGCGGAGCCATAATAATGCAGACCAAGGTCAGACCAGAGCAAGACGAGGCTCAATCTATCAAGAAACCCCCAAAGAGCCAAGACCTAGTTACAAGTATGCATCCATTGTTTGCAATGACCACATTCTATCTAGGGCTGGCGGTTCAAGCCCAGCTCATAACATTGCACACTGATGTGTTCTGTGGAAAGGCCTCTTTGCCCATGCATGAAGGTGATGTGTGAATGAATGATTGGTGGTGGTCTGAGAGGCCATTGGCACAGATTGGCAGTCACTTCTCAGTAAGAGCTAGGGCAGCAAGGGATACAGTAGTAACTTTGCACCAGGTGGAGGGAATAAATGAATGCAATGTAAATAGACCTGCATGTCAAGAACAAACATTATATAAATCAAAAGCATTATCTGTAATTTCAAGCTTCACATATACAAAAATATGTTCAGACTAGAGCCTTTTGCAGTGTGTAATGAAATCACCACATTTCCACCAGTTACACAGATCAAACACCAAGCTTCGCTTAGGATTGTAATCTAATATTCTTCCACAGCCAGACAGAGGAACCTGATAGCGCTGATAACTAAAAGAAAGAATTTCTGCTCTAGTTATCCAGGTTAGGGTCCATTGGTGTAATGGAAAAAAATTTGAGGCCTGGTGTAAAATCATCACATCAGAGTTTTTATTATACTACAATGAGACCTACCTTCTCTTTTCTTTGTCGGCAAGCCTCCTCTGCTGACAGCAGGGTTTTGTAGTAGGCACTGCGCTCTGCTGTGAAGTGGACCTTGGAAAGTGCGTTTTCAACCAGCGCCACAGAGAGATTGACACCTTCAATGTGCAGCCAGCCAATGAAGTTACCAGCTTTGTCCATGCTCTCTACTTCAACCTCCACCTGCAAGAAAAAATACAGAAAATTTAGATCTGAGAGATATTTTATTTTGAAGGCATAAAATTGTCATATACCCTGTAAAAATGGCTGCAATTAGTGGAGAGCAAGTTAAAGTCAGAAATAAAGACAGTTCTTAATGTTGCCTATGACCTTTGATGATATTTAGCATCTTAAATGAAGTTATCTTCCCCTTTGTAATGTTAATTATTTGTAATTAGTAAACCACCAAGTTGAAAGTCTCTCCGGTTAACAAACTGAGGGACTGAAATAGCCAACCTGCTGACAAAGGGGAGAGGTTTTCACAATATTGCCCATAATGGACTGTAACTAAATTGTGCCTATTCAGGCTAATTATGTATTCATTACGTTTTGTTTCATAAGTGATGGACGCAGAGGAATGGGGGGAGGGGTCAATTGATTTTCTTCTCTAAAGCCTCCGTCAGCGAGAAAGTGAGAGGGCAGGTGTGCCGAAGAGATAGGGAGAAGTCAAGCGATTAAAACTAAGGCTGCTTAGCTGTGCAGTCGCCAGGGAAATCTGAAGAGATTTAAGTTTGTAAACCGCCCAAGCTTATATTCGGCCCAAGCAAAACGATTTTATTAATGAACACGTAATCACTTTAAAGTTATTTTGAAAGAAAAAAAAACAGACAAAAAAAACCAAAAAAAACCAACCTTTTTATATTAAAAAGAGGCATAAATAAAGCTTTGATGCTGTTCCTGGTGGAATAAGACCAAGACATTAAGTATATTATATACATTTCCTGATATAGCTCTTGTTGACAGGCAGCTTGTTATGTAAGCAACACCCCTCTCAAAATAAAAAACAAAAGAAACTGTAAAATGTAAAACTGACCCACACATCATATAAAGGGCAGGATGGTCAAAAAAATGTGGTTATTGGATGCACATAGACAGTTTTACTTAACCTCATGCACGTATAAATTCCCATTTTTGTGGAACCTGCGGAGATGGGTTTTAAGGGAAAAATTTTTTTAAGAATTTGTCACAGGGATTTTTGAAACTACACAGGAGTAGTTGGATGCACACTACATTGTTTACAAAAAGTTTACATTTTAATGAGCACACAGAAATCTAAAGTCAAAGTTACAATACCTCACAATCAAACTATGTGGGTAAATATCTTGGTGACAATTCTAAAAGCACTAGAAATAGTGGAAACTGCTTTGAACTGAGCCCAGATGGTTCCCAGTAGAGGCCTCCTCTGAGCCAAGATGGCTCCCGCCGGAGCACAAATGGGCTCTGGTAATCTCATAAACGCTGGGATTGTCGACAGAGTTGACAGAAATATGAGAAGGCAAAATACTTACACACAAAAGCATGTGCACTTTAGTGCAAGTACATACACAATGGAAGTGCTGAAAGTGAAAGACAAAGCCGTTTGATATCACTGAAGTGAAACCTGCCTACAGGGCATATTTTAGAACTGGAGTCACTTAATGCACTTAGTCTGTATGCACAAAAATCTAAAGATCACAATAGGAAAGACTTATAGCTTTGCCAAAACTCACACTCAAAGACTGAGGGAAATTATGGCCAAGTCATTTAAACCAAGGCAACAATGGGATCATCCTTTATATTTTTTTTTTCCTTTTTTTTTCCTTTAGACAAGACAATAACACCTGTTTCAATGTTCTCAATCATATTCGCTAAACACTCTCTCTAGTTTGAGCGATCAACCTTGAGCAAATGAATTTCCATAGAAAAAGGTTCACAAACAAGCAATTGTAAATCGTCAAGGGTAGGGCTGTCACAATAACAAATTTTGAAGCACGATATACAATTCTACAGAGAACTACAGCGATAAACAATAATACTGAAACAAATTTATGCTACCGACACAACAATAAAACAATAAAGCAGGATAATCCCAGTAAATAACTGTTTAAATATACCGTATCATTAAAAACTATGAGCAGCACCAAACGAATAGCAGAACGAAGAAATAATTAGCCATACAAATTACATTTTGAGCCCTCCAACTCAATTTTTTGAAAATAACTGAAAGCTCCCCCACTACTGCAAAGAAACTGTGGACATGACAATATTGAGCTCCAAAATATACTGATCTCGCTATCATTTAATGAACGATAAGTCGATATAGTAATTATCGTGACAGGCCTAGTCAAGAGCTAGGGGGAAAATGCTGTAGTTTTTCAGGTTTTTTTTATTTTGTGTTAATCTATGGGGTGAACTTAAAAATGGGAATACATTTCCATCCAAACTGCAGCCTCTGGCCAGTGCAGGTCTGTGTGAACAGACACTTCCAGTTTGATCAATGTGACTTTGGGGTCCCATGCATCACTGTCAGCAGCAGACTGCTGTCTGCTGGTGGCAGGTTGAGGAGAAGTCAAACATCTCCTACCACGCTCGGGGCAATTAATGGCCATGAAAACAAGCATGATCACCACCATTAAACTGCCTGATGCCCATTAATGAGTTTTCCTTTCATCAATACATAATTGATGTTTGGCTGCCTACAGAGCAAACAGGTGAGGAAGAGGATGTTAGAGGCATGTTTAAGAGGGTCAGATTAAGAAACATGAGTGCGCACACCTAATAAGGTCTGCGGTCAGAGTTGATAATCCTGGCTTGGTGACTGGTAAGGTGACTTAATGTGAGTGCATGTGAATTACAATAAACATACTGGTGATGCCTCACAGATGACATTTTTATAATGTTAAAATCGGTCATGTCATAACTAGAGAGCTGTGATACCAAGCTGCATTTGAAAAATACAAAAGTTCTAGAATAATTAACTATAGCTAGAAATTCTAAATTTTATTTTAAAAAAGCAGCATGGTTTGTATGGATGCCAAAGGCAACTCACTTTTACAATATTTTACAAAGATTTATCTGCAACCATATCCTGTCTCCATAATTTTGAATGGGTCTGACTGACACACGGATTAACCAATAGGAGAAAAACACAATCGGTTCGTGTCAAACAAACATGTGCTTTATTATTAAGGATTTAAAAAAAAAAAAAAAAAAAAAAAAAAGCAAAGAACTAAACGGTTTTAAAAAAATGTTTTCCATATTTGAGAGACCTTTTACAGATAAGCAGCTGTGACTGGACAGTCCCAAAATTGGATGGTTGTGTGACGCCGTCTATGGTCTGGTTCCAGATCCTTCTGCAGTCTAACTACTAGAACATAGGACAGCAGTATTTTCCTTTGCAAACCTATAAACGTCCAAAAACAATATACAAATACCATTTATAATTTTAGGATGTATGTTGGTAAAGATCAATGATGCAAGTGTCAGCAAACTAGCTATGCTAAAACAAAGTTAATTAGCTTATGGATCTCCAATCTTCACAAAAAGCCAATGCCCCCACATGAGGCAGCTCCAAAAACTCAGCCTCTGTCTGCATCGGGCCGTATCAGCCTGGTTATTAAAATCAATAAGACCAATAACTACAATCCATCTAATTTTTAAGAGACGAGCTACATCGCACCCTGGTCGATGAATATTGAGCTCCATTTGTAATATTACTTATATCATATATAATTCCCCTTTAGTGGGTTGTTCTCAGGACATAGGTGGGAAAACATACAGAGAGATATTGAACAGTTGTGTAACAATGATCTAAAAGGACACCGACTTTACAGACATATTGAAATAAAATAAAGCAATTGCTGGTTGCTACTTGATAAAGAAAATCACTTCTAATCATAGTTGTGATAATAACATTGCAAATAAATAAAATCTTAAATTGTTTCTCTTCTATGATATTGACAGTCATCATCAAAAGACATGGTGAAAAAAAACCACATAATTTGTCTAGACATTCCATTAAAAAAGATTAGAATAATAAGCTGACGGGAAACATCAATATATCAGTACTTAAACCTGCTTGTAATTCAAGTTAGAAGAAGCTCTTCCACATCGTACCAATCAGAAAAGATGACAAATGATTGAAATTGTCTAGGCCAAGTCAAAAGCCTTGTAAATGAACAGCAGATACATGATGCATCATTAGTTGGGCATTAGGAGGACTTGGAAGAGCAAGAAAGCAAAGGATGAGGGCTAAGGGACAATCATGGCAGGGTCATCGTCATCTGTCTCCGCCTCCTTTTGTCCGGTTGACACTGTAAATGAAATAGCCAGACTGTGTCACTAAAAAAGCCATTTCTGTTCCCAGCCCCTGCTCGTGCTGACAGAGAAAGGGAACAGGATAGAAGAAAGGGGAGGAAAAGAGTCGACAGAGGCATTTTTCAACCATGGCTTTTTGTCAATTTCTTTGTGCTTGTCAAAATGAAAGGCTGCGCATAGTTGCTAGGATAGGCTGGAGAGTTGTTGGGCATGGGTTGTAGATGGAGTGTTGGAAAAGTGCTGGAGATGAGTTGGCAAAGAGGTACTCCAGAGAGCTTCATTCTACTTCAATATCAGAGAGCCCATATTCCTGGACTAGGGTTGATCAGACGGAAAGAAGGTGCATATCATTTCAATCGAAAAGGAAAAAAAAAAAAAAAAAAAAAAAAATACTAGCTCAAATGATGAAACACATTTAAATTCAGTAAACACTCAATAACAGTATTGTTTAATTATATTATGGAATTTTAAATGAGCCCCTGTAAAACAAGACACTGAAAGGAACCACGAGATGGCTAGAAATTATATTACAAGAGACAACAGGTGCTGTTGAAAATGAATTATCAAACACACAACCATGAAAAGTAATGACAAGAGTCAATTTGTTTGCCTGGGATCCAGAATACACGATTGTGCAACTGGACTTGTTTTTTCTCAATGGCACGTGAAACGAAGGAGCTCATTGGTCACCTATGATTTACAAATAAGATCAAATTCATCTCTGGCTCATTGATGTTAGCAATTACCGTATTTAGAAAAAAGAAAATATATGCTATATTCTGTGGACTCTAATAGATCAGGTGTTATAGGTTACCGAGAGTTTGAAAACAACCTTTTTGTAATTGAATAATACTAACAATTGAAATCACAATGTAAAATTTGATTAATTGCATAGTCATAGTTGCAAGTAACTGAAGACACCAATTACGGGGATTAAGCAAGGAACACCTCCAAAGACAAGTCAGTTAGCTAAAGGTGTATCACCAGAGATAATTTAGATTAGCATGTTGTGGCTCTTCAACTCAGGGCAGAGTAAAATCTACATAGATAGTACCATGCCAGC
>KN477865.1:0-15963 GCA_000787095.1 Periophthalmodon schlosseri | reverse complement strand
GGAAGAGTAGCAGAGCTTCGTTGCCGTACAGCCCCAATGTCCTCAGTACGCTGGTTGTTACCCAATGGGACAATCCTTACACATGCCTCCAGCCACATCAGAATATCAGTTCTTAACGATGGAACCCTTAATTTTTCAAATGTCCTTGCTGCGGACACAGGCACTTATACCTGCATGGTGTCCAATGCAGCAGGAAACTCTAATGCCTCGGCCTACCTCAATGTGAGTGCTGCTGAGCTGAATACATCTAATTTGAGTTACTTCACCACAGTGACAGTTGAAGTAATGGGACCAACCACAGAAATGCCCAAACCTACAACCACCACAACATCCTCTGGGGCTGGGGTAGCTGCTGGTGGAGGAACAACAACAACGACAACTGCTTCTCCCTCCGTATTTCAGCCAGTCTTCATCTCTACACCAACGGTTCTGCTGCAAAGTACTGAAAGCCCTCCAGGTGCAGCTAAGCCCTCTGTAGTTCCTGCAGTCCAAGGAGCCACTGGCAAACCAGGCAAGTCAGGCCCCAGCCTTGATGAAGTAATGAAGACAACCAAGATTATAATAGGCTGCTTTGTGGCAGTGACACTATTGGCTGCTGTCATGCTTATTGCCTTCTACAAACTTAGAAAGCGCCACCAGCAGAGGAGCACTGTGGCAGCTGCTCGAACTGTGGAGATAATTCAGGTTGATGAGGAGGACCTTCCACCACCAGCTTCTGCAGCACAAGAGACCGCACTAACGTTGCCTGAAATCCGGGACCATAACAGCATACACAAACTGGATTTTATCAGCCACAAGACTGACTACAGTTTCCACAAGCCCAAGGTGGAGTATAAACCACAGCCTGATTTCACTCTTCACAAGCCAAAGGCTGAATATACAACATATAAGCCAAATGTAGACTACAGTAGCCACAAGACCATGCCAGAATACAGTACCCACAAATCTACACCAGACTTCAGCCTTCATAGACCAAAGCCTGAGTTCAGCCCATTTTCACAGGAGTACAAGTCTAAGGTGGAATACAGCCCTTTTAAAGCGGACTTTGGAACTCACCCTAAAGCTAAATCGGACTTTAGCCCTTTTAAACCAGATTACAGCACCCATCCCAGGCAGAAATCAGAATTCAGTCCATTCAAGAGAGATTATAATACCCAGCCAAAACCCAAACATGACTATAGCCCCCTGAAATCGGACTACAACACACAGCCCAAAATCAGTGCCCATTACAGCCCCTTCAAGCCCTCCTTTGGCACTCACCCAAGGCCTAAGCCTGAATATAGCCCTTTTAAAGCAGACTACAGCACTCAGCCTAAAATGAAAACAGACTTCAATGCCCAGAGATCTAAAACCGACAATATCTACAAACCCAAGGACCCTTATACCCCCCATAAGACAATGACTGATTACAGTCCTTACAAAGTTGATTACTGCGCCTTCAAGTCTGACTTTAGTCCCCAGACCCAGAGATCTAAACCAGATTATAGTCCACACAAAATGGACTACAGCCCTCATAAAGTGGACTACAGTACCCTAAAACCCAAATATAATACTTACAAACCAAGTGGACAAGGAGCTAAATGGACAGATAATAATGTTGGCAACTCATTGCCCCGAACCTTGCCCAGCGCCATCACAGCAATGGCGGAGCCCTTTGTCATAAAAACTCATAAGGAGAAAGTACAAGAGACTCAGATTTAAGGGCCTCCGACCCGTTGTATCCCTGACCCCAATCTCATTTTGTCTTTTTTTCCTTTTCATAGAATCACGCAATAGAATGCACAATGAAGGAAATGACAACTTTTTTGTACAAAGTGCAATGTGAAAAAAGACTGAATTTCTTGTTGTACATGCTTATAAATATATATATATATAAATACATCTATATATATATGGACAAATCAAAACTACTACCATGGGCTGGTGATAGAGAAACATATATTAAAAGAAATGAAAACTATTTTCTAACTTGTAACTTCTATTTAAAACAATGAGTTGTTTGAGATTCTGTCTTGACTTTGACAAATAGGAAAAGGCTTGTTATAGAGGGCATTCAATGTGATTTTTACACAATGATAAAGAATGCAGCGATTCAGAAAATATTTATACAAAGAAGCCTTTCTTTTAACAAACCAACAAAGGTCAGTGTTGATCTTTACAGGTTTACCTTGTAAAAGCACCAACATTTGTACTGTGCCAAATGTTATAAATGCAATAAAAAAAGATTTTTGGAGGAAAAGAACGCATAAGAGAAATGTTTTTCACCTCTTTTTGGTGTGTACTGTAACCAACAGCAAAACACTTTAGACACTGCAGTAAGATGCTGCAGCTATACTTTAACCCTGAGAGTGCTGAATGACTCACAGTGCAGGAGAGGGTGGTGCTTTCAGGAGGAGAGAGCATTCTTTACGTTGCATGTTGTTTACGTAATATTAAATATTACTATTATGTTCCCCTTGTTGGGAATAGTTTGGCTTCTCTAAAAAGATAATCAGAAAATACAAAATGGTACATTCTTGCAATGTTTAAATGCCTACTGTCAATGCGAGTAAAACAGGTAAAATGTTGGCAAAATACTTTTGAAAACAAAAGTTCCTCTTCTATATCACATATGAGTTATGCATTATAAACATTACGAAGGCTTGAGCAATTGGATCAGAACAAAGCGAGATGTTATGACGCGCATAAAAGTCTTTCGAGCCACTATTGCAGATTAAGCACAAGAAGTTTGCATATCATTAATTTGCAGTGTTTTATGTACCAAAAGCAAAAGAAGGCCCTGTTTGGGTGAAACTAATGCCTAGTATTCTTAAAGTTAAGGAAAATTTCAGTAATATAGCAAAAACAAGGTAGTCTCTTGGTCGCTCCCTGATCTATCCAAGTATGAAATATCCATACAAAAATCTTGCCAGATTCCTTAAAAACTAAAATATAACAAAATGAGAGCAAAGAAATTCACTGAAAGAAAAAATAAAATATGAATTTGTTCATGGAAGTAAAAGAGGTATATTGGAGTTGTGCAGCCCTTAGCAGCGCAAATGTGATGCAAGACTGCCAACTACAGATGGAACAGGGGATATATGGTCTGGTCATCAAGTGTGATCAATGGGAAAGCAGATTATGTTATACATATATTATACAAAAAGTGCGGTTGTGCTTGTGCAGGAAATAATGGAGGTGTTAACTAACCTAAAATAAGTGTGGAGACCAATAATGGACTAAGCAACTGGGCAACTGGGGGCACTTTAAAAACAGGAAACTGCAGTTGGTGAAGCAGAAATGATTGGGAGGATGTTTGGATCAAGAGGTCAGCATGATTAGGAAAAATGGGAATGTTAGCGGAGCATAGACTCGTATGTTTTGATTCATTTTAAAGACTAAATTGTTTAACAATGTTTTTTTTTCTTGTGTGTACTAGCTAGTGTGCCAGTGGAGCAGACAAGGGCTATTCTAAGCAGGCCTGGGAGCGTGCAGGCTTGTGATTCAGCGTTAGTCAGAGCCACAGTCATATGGTCCTAATGTCAAATAGACAGTGGACACTACGGGATAAAAAATATACAAGATTACTACACTAAGGGCTTGTGATTGGAAGGCTCAATTTTATTTACTTTCAAAAGGAACTGTTAAAGTAGTTGATGCTTGCTTGCTGTTATCAATTTGTTCATGTCAGAATGTACTTTACACTGCTTGTAAAGAATGAGTAGAGGGGCTGTCTAAGGGAAAAAAAAAATCTTAAGTGTGTTCCTTGGTGAGAGTTTATGACCCCTTAGGTGGGTAAAAAATATCCCTGTATTTTTCTTAGCATCCCGTGCAGACGAGCGGGCCTTACTTTTATGATCCTGTCCAGTAGTTGAGGCAGAGGTGTATGTAGCTAGCAGTAAATCATGTCCACGGAGATGAGGGTGAGGAGTGTGTTTGTGTGTGTTTTGGGTGGGGGTTGTGGTAGGTGACACAAAGGAAATGTGGTTACATAGCGGCACATATACACAACAAGAAAAGATGAAGCCACTGGTCATTAATTTCACTGCTTTTGTTGAGATTTATTGGCTGTAGAGAAATCTTGATCACAGGCGCAGCATCACCAAGGATACTGTGCTCAGAATAGCACTGACAGGCAATAGGGAGGGAGGCTGAAAGTACAAGAAATATGGAGAACTAAAAGACTCCTCTCATTAAAATATGCAAAAAATATGTATGTATGTGTATGTACAACCAATTAGTTATGTATTGGGGAAAAAAAAAAAATTAAAGAGCGCTGCAAGGTCAAGCAATTAAAACATGGCATTGTGATTTAGGAGTGGTAAGGTGAACCAGGAAATGTGCACTAAAACAAAATGATTACAAGAACAAAAGGAAAAACAAAATAATAACTCAAAAGCAGGAAGGTGAAACAGATCTAACACTACAAAGCTGGCATGTTAAGATGAAGTCAAATATTTATACTGTATACTTTTGGAAAGGATTTTTAAGTGATGAGATTTTGACAGCTGTGGACCTGTCGATGTCAAATGCAGGGAAAGTGCTGCATAGTGCACAGAATGACACATGAAAGCGACGTCTAGATGAAAGCCCTGGCAGGCCCCAGAGAAACTCTCTCTGAAACAGTTTTAATGTGGATCCAGAATTATTTCGCAGCCAAGAGCATTTTTAGAGGTGTGTACAGCAAAAATTAACAGCAAACTTAAGAGCATCAAATTAACGTTTTAAAAAGGAGTTATAGGAACTGAATTAGTCTATAGCATGAGTGCAGTTTTTACAAACCTGAATCAGTTAATCAACTTTCCATATTTTATAAATGCTGTCACATATTGGCTTAGTGCAGCATGACCGCAAGCATAATTTTAAGTAGCACAGCAAAAATGATTTTAAAAGGCCAAGGACGTCCCCCTAAAAAAAGAGGTGGTTCAGGAGTGCTGCGCCGCCCGAAGCAGAGCACGACCTCATCTGGCTCTTACAACAGTACCTGCTCGACAGAGGACTCAATAATTAGGCAATGCTTGCTCTTCTCCCTAAAACTCATCCCATAGCTCTGCTAATTTAACACATCCAAGTTAAGTGTGATTACGCCATTATAAATGTTTCTAGATCAATTGTAGTTAACGTCTTTGAAGAGATTCATTCAATAAACAAGTTGAGAGGGACATTTCTGTTAGTACTTAAAGCGAATGATGCAAAAATGTCCCATGTAGTTGTAATATAAGCAGTGAAAAGGTAAAGTAGGGAATGTGATTTAGCTTGAGAGAGAGCACAGAGGCGCATGCTGGAGACTTGGCAGGCGCTCACCCACCCACTCTGCTGGCATCGGAGGCACAAACTGTTTGCTCACAGCAGTACATGCATCTATTAGTATTGTTCCAGGAGATAATAACTCCCAGTTTGTGTGTGACACTATATGTTCGTGAGGCAATTCACAGAGCAGAGTGCCAAACTGCATGCTTTAAGGTGGCAGACAAACAATATAGTAGACAAGAAAGTCAACACGCACGCTAAATCTGGACTTTAAATGATGCTAAACATATTTACATTAAAGCAAAAAAATAAATAAAAATCAGCTGACCACTCAACCACTGAGAGATTGTAAACCAAAAGCATGCCTCTTGCAGTTAGGCTATTGGCTTTAGTGAGCCTACAGAGTGCAATATAACTGAATTCTCAAGACTCATAGTAGTTGGGGTTAGGTAAAACAGATAATTGATTGATCTGAGAGTTATTTGAAATTGGCTCAACAATTGAGCAACAAGAAAAAAAGAAATCTTAGAAGAAAATATGACCCAAAAGATGTATAATCTGTGCCTGTGAGGTGTACTAAAATGTATAGGACACCAAAGCTTTTTAAAGGGGTCAAGCAACAGTAGTTCATTCCAGTAGACAATTGAATAAACAGGTGGTTGAGCCCTGACATATGGACACAGATGCATGGGGGACCGGAGGCTGCGACCCACTGACAGCACAGGCAGGTATGTGACAGGTTGGGCTGATATCTCTGACACTGACAGATATTTTTTCCCAAAGTGAAATCTACCGCTTTTATAATAGTCATGGTCAAGATTGTGTTTATAAACACAAAGATTTAGTTGGCAGACTTTAATTTACAGCTACCGTGCTGTCACATAAACATGCTGCATTTCCATATGTCTTTAAACAGGATCTTATAATCCGTTTTATAATACGGTATAATCCGTCTAGATAACAGAAAATATAAGACTAAAGCAAAAAAAAAAGTGAAAATACTGTTTGAATTACACATCAGTTGTTGAAAATTTGATGCTGTGTCTACATTAAACAAACATACTTGTTTAGAGTGCAATGCAGAATGTGTGACACTACGTCCAAAGACCCTCAAATTCAGATTAGCTCATAGTGGGCAAATACTTACATAAATGTTGACCCTACAAAAAGGTTTTCTACATATATTACATACTTTTCTAAAGCTTGTGTTTGCTTGTTTTGTTATAAAGACTTTATGACATTTAGTTCTGATGTCAGTAAATCATTGAGAATGTGTCAAGTCTTTATTTTGCCTCATTACAGAAATTCGGCATTTCAAAGGGTCTATTAGTTGAAAGGACTAAGTGAGACTCGAGTAAAGCTACAAGACAACAAACTTCGTCTTTTTGGAAGCCTCAATATTATATGACGTTTGGTTATTTCCGTGAAGTGAATCATGGCAGAGTTCAATGTCCAGAAATAATGGAAGACTTTTTTTGTTTACTATTTTATGAATGTCCACAGAGCAGCCCCCACCATTCATTGAAAAGCCTAGGCTACAGAGTGAGACTTATAGTAAGACAGTGCAAGAGCATGGGAGCATTATCCTATTGCCCTCAGTGATGTGGACTGCAGTGCCCTTCATGTAGAGGCAAGAGCTACAAAGATTCACTGGTCCCCAAGCACAGCGCGCGCCTGTGTCTTTGCTTTGTCTGCAGGGTATGCTTATCAGAGTGGACAGTAAAGCTGCACTCCACTCCCAACACACACTAAACACAAGGTCACCCTTGTAAATAAGAGCAGCCTAAAAAAGGGTGCGCAGGTTTGTACTTTTCTGTCCGTTCTTATTCATCCAGGGCCTGTTTTATGGGATTTAAGGAGCTCCAAGAGTTTTAAGGAACAAAGCTTGTCCACTGACTAACTCTCCTGGTCATGACTTTGTGCATTGTCCCATTTAATCTTGTCATTGCATAATTATGTCAATAGCTAAGTGGAACAAAATTCCCCACTGAAGGAAAATGAAATAAAATCAAAAGGACATGTACAATAAAGGCAGGACTAGAAATGCTTCCGGATCCAAAATAGAGCGCAATGTTTTGCAAATCTGAGGGGAGAAGGCAGAGTTTTCAACACACCACAGAAAGTGAGAGTGGCAACTCAGGTACAGATGGGGGCACCATTTGCAATCAACCAAATTGGCATCATAGAGTGTTTCACATCAATGTATCGTTTTAAAATGATTCAATATGAGACAGGGGAAGCTTGTAATGCAGTGTTCAACAGCACGCTATTCCAATTTGCAAAGTATGTCCTACCATTTTAGACAATCCAATTCAAAAGCATGTTTAATACAAGTAATGGTGCAGTGGTTAAGCACTTAATGATGAAGTTGGTTCAAATTCTATCCAAGCCTGTCAGAAATGTGCCTAGATGAGACAGGAAAAACTGAGTTTGCGCTTTAGTAATAATTTATATTTGTGTCATAGTTATAAATATATTTCTGTCTGTCATGAAGCAGCTTTAATTAGTCTGCCTTGTTTGTATGTGGCTAGTTTAACTATGGCATGTGGTGTAGAAAAGGTAATGAATTGCCCCTTCAGTCTGTGTCGCTGACCAGGAAACCACTCCATGCATTATTCATCATCTGTGGAGTCTTTTGTGGCCTTTTTTGATTCATATTTTTTAGTATTTGCTCAAGTCTAAAGGCAAAAATGCAAGTACAAAAGGGGTCAACGTGTGGGCCGTAAAGAGTGGCCGGGAGGAAACAGGGCAAATAAGAGAAGGGAGATGCGGTACTTGTGTAATAGGACCTACGCCAAAATAATTCAAGCACAATTGGAAATCAATGCCCAAGCATGGGAGCTGTGAAGGAATCCAATGAAAGCCCACTGCACTGAACGCTAAAATGAGATATATAAAGGAGGCTCAAATGTATGACCACTGCTTTGTCGCTTGTAGCTGTAAAACTATGCTTGCATTTTATTTAAAATCAGCTGACAAGAATAATCACACCCAAATAATTATATCTGATTTTTGGTGTGTGTTTACATGCGCAAAAGAAATCTGATCATCAAAATACCTGATGAAATGTGTCAGTTATTCATTAGATTTTTAGAGTAACTGTTGTATTTTGAAGACCAATGTCAAGACAGATTTGGAAGAACAATGCATTTTATAATAATTCTTTAAATTTAACTTTTCCCAAATCTGCAAAAGTGTGAACAATCAGAAAGAAATCAGATTCCTCACATCAGCTGTAACTTCACAAAACATTGACAATCTCCAGAAATCTTTGGAGCGCATGTAAACATAGCCACTGATTAAGATTATGAATGAAATAAACCAATGACCTCTACTCCACTGATCAAAACTAATTTTCCTTTAGCCCATCAGAGATTAGAATAATGCTTTTACACTAGACTAATATTCATATCACCCAAGACCATTGTGCATGTAAAGCTTATGCCAATAGTATATAACATTATAGGAGACAGAAAATATGCTATAATGGCATACATGTCTTTCATTTCAAGTCCCAAAAGAAAGCAAAAAAGTGAACTTGCAGTTTTCAACAAGAAAAAGGGAAAGGTAAACCCTCTTATTTCTACTAGATTGTAGCATACAAATAAACCAATTGCCACAGGCTGGCTTGAGGTGAAGAAGAGATTTGTGGAGGAAGGCAATAGCTTCACTTCACAGATGCCCCAATGGAGCGGTGAGTCATCAGCGCCCTACAACAGGCTCCTGCAGCTCTGACCCAACACGTGCCAAGCCTCCGCCACTGCAGAGATGGTCCACTGCAGAGTACCAAGGCCAGCCACACTGTCACGTTCTGCCTGCTTTTAGGATCCACTGATAAGGAAGGTTTTATATAGCTACAAAAGGTATGTTTGTGTGTCTATGGATGATTTACCATTTTACATTGCCATTACATTAGGAAAGCATACATTTCAGGAGCATTATGGACATTGTTTGAATTATATGACACAAGACTGCACTCTTAATCAGGAACTACTGTTAAAATGTTAAGTCTACACGGCCCAATACATCATCTATGGAGATTTTATCAAAAAAACATTCTGGCACTGCAGGTAATGTACCAGTAGTGACTCAGGTCCAGTTAATCATGTAAGTCAATCATATTTTTGATGTCTAATGGCGATAAAGGAAGAGGTCTTACATCCTTTGCCAAAAAGTATAATTAACGGCTGGCACAACACTGGTTTAACAAAATAAAAGGTGTTGTCAGATTTGTATTAGCCAAATCATATTTTTGTTAAGTTTAGTAAATTGCTAGGTGACAGTTATGGCATTATCTGTTGTGTTACATCTGCTGCCATGTTGTAGGGAGGAAAATAATACACCACCAAATCTGAAATTGGGGAGAGCGGTTAGGACTATATTGGTGAAATGAGTAGTCCAGCCAGACATACGCACTTTAACTAGGCTAAACTTCAATACCAAGCATATAGCATGCGCTCAGTAACACTTAAAAACAGGTACAATAAGAAATGCTAAACCATACTGTCCAAATCATCTCTACTTGCACTGTTTTTCTCGATGATTCAAACAAATTCTATCAGCATTTTCCTGTGAGATAAAGAATTGTGTGTAGAGTGAGTAGGCTGTCAGAGAATAGTAGATGATAGACCACCCAGACTGAATGAGGTCAACACGACTGACAGTATATGTAGGTGGAACAGCGCAACGCATATTACTGTCCACTTAGCCTGCTCTCATGAAGCACAATTCACATACTTCACCCTTAATACATATGCCTCACTCCTCCTAGAGATGCAAAAAGAAAACACTAATCTACTGCTTTATTTTCATATTGTTTTGACTATGTTAAAATACATTTTAGAGTCTTGTGTTTTGTTTTTTTTTACACTGCTGCCAAAGGGCCTTCACAAGGTATACAAATTCAGACTCTAAATGTGCACTACTGTATACATACCAGCATGTTTATATCATTAATATTGGTTTAAATGAGCATTTAAAATTGATGATAGTTTATAGTAAACTGAAAGAGTAGTTCATATAGTGCATTAGTCATTCTAATACATCAGAGATAAGGAGGTTTCATCTGTAGCTGAGTCACTCTTGATAAAGACGTCAATGAAAAAAATTGCTCTGCTACAGCAGTTGTTTGAAGTTGCCACCCAAAAGAATAGAGCAAAACCAACACCGGCTTGAATGAGAATGAATGGTTGTTGTTGTTTTTTTGTTTTGTTTGTTTTTCTTCAATGAAAGATGGGAGGTGAGAGAAATTGTAATGGATGACATCAAAAAGCAAAAGGAAATATCTGGAGAGTGATGTTTACCAATGTGTTTTCTCCTTTTCCTCAGAAATGTGTGCTGCTGTTTCAGATGCACGCTGGGAATGGGAGCAGTGTCTGTCAGAGATTAACACTACAGAGAAGCAGCTGAGAGACGCAGGCAGACAGAGAGAGGAGCTTAAAGAAAGGAAGGATAAAGGAGAAGTGAAGATGCCATAGAAACTGAAAATCTGGGTTTGAAAAAAACATCTTCAAGGCCCTTGCTACACACCACATTAATTATGTGTGTCTCTATCAAAGTAATTTGATAAGGAGATTTAGGACAAACCAGGCAACAAGTAAGGCAAGAAGACAACAAATGATTCAAAACACAGATAGAAAAATTCACAGTGCCATTTTATCCTTTGTATTCAGTACATCAACATGAGGACTAAGTGCTTCAAATCCATCTTGAAATAAAGCCAGTTAATTATAGGGTATGAATGTAAAAAAGAATATGAACAAGCAAATAAACATATCATCAGATCAACAAACAGGAAAATGTTGAGAATTCTCAGCATAAAGTAATTGATGAATGCAAATCAATGCAGCACCAAAACCCAAATCAAATGTTATTCACGTGGGGTTATCTTGAGACGTCTTCACGAGCTTGTCGCAATCAGATACTATTCAGAAATGACTCGACAGTTGAGTCCTATGTTAATAAGATCAAATTATCCATATTCAAGCTGCAGCTCACACACCTTAATAACATGTTTTTAAAGGCGACGTAATGATGGTGAGGGTACACAGAAGGGGAGACTGTTAGAACTACCATCGTCGTCTTAGCAATTGGCCCTTTGACGGTGTGCCTACTTCATGTTCTGAACCCTACAGGAAGTCACTCCAGATCAAGTTATAATTATTCCATTAGCATTATTTGTTTTTTGTATTCTTGTCAATCTTAAACCATGCTGCACACCTTTCTGCAGTTAAAATTAATACAAAATAAGCCTTCAAGATATGAAAATCAAGATTAAGGTTTTCTGTATGTGATGTTTTCCATTTCCATTTCCAATATGACAATAATAACAATAGATACTGCTGTACCTCATAGTGCC
The DNA here is from genome assembly GCA_000787095.1 of Periophthalmodon schlosseri. Classification (NCBI taxonomy): domain Eukaryota; kingdom Metazoa; phylum Chordata; class Actinopteri; order Gobiiformes; family Gobiidae; genus Periophthalmodon; species Periophthalmodon schlosseri. The sequence goes on along the minus strand of KN477865.1, from coordinate 4,376 downwards.
TCAGTGTGGATAAATGTGCTTGTGTCTGTTTCTAGGGAGCCACAACAGCAGGTCAGTGTAGGAAGCCTGCCAGCCTCCACACAGAGCCCAGGACTCATTATGGCTCAGTCCTGCCTGCAAACTTCCACCTACCACTAAGAAATGTGCTGATGCCACAACTGAATAAAGAGAATGTGTGCCAATGTGTATATGAATAATGATACAGTTTAATAAACCTAAGTTGTATATGCCAAAGCATAAGGATACGGCATAGATTGACCATACGTTAGTGTATACTTACATCTGTTACCATGCATCCATCTATATCATCCAATTGGTGTCATAAAAAAGTGAATTTTTGGAGAAGGCCAACAACAGCTAGAACAGCACAACTAAAAAAAAAGGATATTAAGCTACTGCACCCTTAATCAGTGCAGAACCTAACAGACACTATATTTTAGTATTGTAAGATGGAACAGGGCCTTTGCAAATGTTGTGTTCTAATTTATTGAATTATTTACCTTTATTAATTGATTAGACATGTTTTACCAAAGCCCTGAACAATGAAATGTTAAAGCTTTTACATAGTACAGTAAACACTTGCCTAAGCGCACCTCAGGGTTACATTTTCATGACAATTAAAACACCAGAGGACAGTGGAGTCAGCCATCCTATGCAAAAAGGGCTATTAAAAAGTAGATAGGGACAGAGAGGGAGAACGAAGAGAGCCAAAAGGGTGTGAGGTCTGGATAAGTGGAGGCCGGATTATAGCCAGTTCCATCATGGCTTTGGTCTGTTCACTGCCTCAAATAAAAACCTATTAGCATGTGAATGAACAGTGCACTGTGGATGGAGTTTTGTAAGAACCAGGAGCACTGATCCACCACCAGGAGAGCAGGCTTTGTGCTGTGTGTATGAGGTGTTCATCCTTTGACCCATCAACGTTAAAAGTGCAGTAATATCTTTTCACAAAATGAAAGCTGTTTGAAAGCTACATTAAATCAGGCTCAACATTATAACCACCTCCTTACTGTCAGTGGAGATAAGGTTTTGAGAACTGTAGTGGCTGTTGGATTAGAGTACACATCGTAGTCTTTGTTTACCACAAAATCCATAAATGGCATTGATCCTTCCTTGTCCCACTTATATTGTACATCAATTTTGTACATTTTGCACTGGTCAGTATGTATTATATCTCATACTTCTTATATTGTTGACAGATTCCATACTTGCTCTTGTGTATTTAAAAGGACTTGTAGTGCAGTAAAGTCTACTTAGCTAAGATGTAGAGGTCCTGTTATCTGCTTACCTCTCTTTGCAGCACCAGTTCTTTGGTGAACAGCGTGGCCTCTTCACTGAAGGGTTCGGCCAGCTGCATCCCCCCAGGCGTGGCTCTGGAGCTGCGGGGACATTCGATTCCTGCCCACAGACAACACCAGGGCAGAAGTTAAGCACAGAAACAGCCAATCAAAAACACAGCAGGTAGTCATGAAGTTTAAAAAATGAATTGTTTTGAGGCTAGTCAATGTCCAGGAAACAAAGATCAGAGGATTAACCAGTTCATCATACCAATATGGTATTATATTACATTATACAGTAAGGAGCACTGAGCAGAAAATCCAGATTTGCCATTAGATGACCCTGTCCAAAGAATACCAAGAAAAAAAAATTCAGCTTATTTTAAATCGCACAGAGAACAAATGCCTAAGGGAAGTTAAATTTTTCCAGAGGAATAGTCAGCTTTCAAAACAGCTGAGTCAGCCTCCTGTGAGACATGGCTGGTAATTTCTGACTATGTTGTAATGCAATGTACAGTGTCGCCCTTGTTCAGAACAAGTGTGATATTTTTTCTGTTGGTGAAACATTTGAAATTGCTGTCAATCCATAATTTGCCTTCTTATTACAATCAAATAACATTTGTCTATAATACATGTGCATTTACAAAAAGCTGGAGGAAGAGAGGGGGAGAGCAAGGCCAAGAACATCTATAAGTATTTATTGCAGTGGACAAACACAAGGGATCTATATGCGATGCTGTGGGTACAACAGTGGGAGCATAAAAAGAGGACATTTGATAAAGCCAGAAAAAAGAAGAGAAAGTGGGGAAGTGGTTAGCAAATACACAGAACAGGAAGTAATTGCGGCAGGGAGATACTGAGTTTCTGCTTGGTTTGGTCGCAGCTCAGATAAAGGCTGGAACAGGGATTCTCTAATCCCCCCAAAAAAGGCCTTAAGAATGCTAGACACAAAGAAGTCAAGTTTCATTGTATCTCTCAAAGAGTACAAAGTTTAAAGGCTGCCTAATTAGTAATAGTCACACAAGCTTCTCAGAAGGCACAATTAGGCCTGTCACAATAACAAATTTTGAAGCACGATATATTGCTACAGAGAAAAATTGTGATAAACGATAATATTGAAACTACTTTATATCACTAATTCAGATTTAAGTAATGCAAGATAAAATACATGAGCTGCAACAATAGCAGAATGTACCAATAATTAGCCATAGAAGGGACTAATTCACCCTTCCACAGCTCAAATCGTATCATATTACAACAAAAATACCTCCACATACATCTCCACACTTTTGCAAAGAAAAAAAGAACCCATGATAAATATTGAGGCCCAAAATATATTGTTCCAGCTTTCATATACTGAACGACAAGTCGATATAGGAATTATCATGACAGGCACAATGCAAGGATTGAAAAGGTAAACTAACAATTATTTTGCTAATAATTATAATTGATTAGCAGTTTAGATTGCAAAAGGCCTGTAAATATGAGGTTTTTAACAGATTTCGCCTGATGAACCTAAGTGAAGCCACTTCATAATTTTTGCTTTGTCTGAAAAGCTTTGTCAGATAACACCTCTTCTCTCAGCATATGACATGTTCTTGAAGTCTGGGCATTGTTCATATAATGATTTGATAAATTAGTTGACAAATTTCTCAATAATCAACTTGTTTCAGCCCTAAGTGCAACTGAGAACTCAATGTGTAAATCATATTAAGTATAGAGGCTTGTTTCTAACATAGCTTACTTTCATGCACTATGCATTATAAGTGATAGTATTTAAAAAAAAAAAAAAAAAAAGTAGCAACTTCCTGCCCTAAATACACTGATCTCCTTTATGATTACCATATATTTTGTGCATCACAATGAATGGATATAACAATAAATAAATAAAAAGTATGGCAATCATTGATACTTTCTGTGAATAAAGGTTAAGGCACATTATTTAAGATTACATTTTAAACTGAAGTAATTAGTGAAACATCTCAAGGCCTCACACGTCCTGGTCTGGTTCTGTAATAAACTTTTGAATTCCAATAATGTGTAGAAGGACGGCACGGTGTGGAGGACGCTGCTGCGAGAAGGTCAGAGGAAAAGCTAAATAATGATTTGCCACCTTCTCTGACTTTGAATCATGCTGAACTTTATTTTGCCTACAGGGGTATTTTTTGGAGAAGAGTAGATTTTTTTTCTGCTCTACTTCCTCATCTTCCATTTCCAACACAATCCCACAGCACACACAGTGAGAGAGAAGGTGCCTCTCACCAGACATAGCTGCATGTTCTAGGTAAGACAACAAAAACAACATCAAACTAGACTCAGGTCACCCACTGTGTTGATCAATGCTTTGTGCGGACAGTTTGTGTGAGTTTTTGAGTTCAATTGTGAGGTTTATACAAAGCAACAAACCTTTCAGTGAAACTTTCACTGAATCAAAAACACATGAATCAATTGATGCAGATAAAGTCTCCCTGGTTTACAAGCATATGCAGTCGCCTTGCACTGACTTCACCTTTTAATATTGCTCTCATCTTTTTTAAAGCATTTCCAAATGGTATTGAAAAGAAGGGCGAGTACCCCTTCCATTATAGTACCCTTCAAAATTAAGGCGACTCCCGTTACCCCTCATTAAACTTGAATAAGCACATATCACAGCAGCAGCCAGCCAGTATGTCTAGTAAAGGAAAAGTAACTCAGACTTCCCCTCACCTCCTGGTGCAAACCTCCGGCCTACTTTGAAGTCTACAGTCTCTTTCCTCCGACCTTTGTTTGGATTCTAAAAAGGCCTGTCATTGCTTACAACTTAAAACCAAAAGAATGGAAACACTGCATGTGAAAACTCAAGCGAGTGACAGGACACAGCACTGCACATACAAGAAATACCAAATATAACACTGGACATCTTAAGATTTGAGGGAGTTTCAACTTCAGCACTTTTTTTTAACTTTGGACTATCTGCAATACATTTTTAAAAAGGAAAAAAAAAAATGTAATGGACAAGACCTTACAATGACTAATACATGGAATGAATAGCATTATAGTTTGGTCTATAGCTTAGCTCCATTATACCTTCAATATTATTTTTATTTTTATTATTATTAT
>JACM01003712.1:0-19670 GCA_000787095.1 Periophthalmodon schlosseri | reverse complement strand
TTAAGAAATTGATTCATATTGCTATTAAAATATGTATAATTTTTAAATTTATATCACTCATTTAACACATAATTTTTAAATTAATATCACTACAATTAACACTTGTGCGCAATACTGTTACTACTACTACAAATACTCTTAAAGTACATTTTTAAACGGGTACTTAAATACTTTTACTTAAGTCGATTTTTTCATGTGATACTTTTACTTTTACTTGAGTAACTTTTTACCTCTGTATCGATACTTTGAGTACTCTATAAATTGAGTACTTCATCCTCCACTGTTAAATCATTCTTTAGCAGTTACTTCAAATTACAGGTGACCATAGTCGGTAGAGAGTTTGTCCTCTGAGCAGAAGGTTGGCGGTTCAAATCCCGCTCTCGACATAAACATCATAGGTAGAGCGGTCAGATCCACTGACCCACAGGTTGGCGGTGCGATTCCAGCTCCCACAGATGAATGCTGTTGTTTTGTCCTCGGGCAAGACACTTAACCCCCCTCGCCCCCAGTGTCTGCGTACACCGGTGTATGAATGTGTGTGTGAACGGGTGAGTGGTTCTTGAGGTAAAGCGCTTTGAGCGTCTTGAAGGTGGAAAAACGCTGTATAAATATGTGACCATTTACCATTTCCTCTTAAAAAGAAACGACTCCTTCCAGTTATATGTGAAATTTGGAGGACTTTTCAAAAGATATATTTTATTTTAAGTTGTTCATTGTTATAGTAAGAGTCAGATTTCTGTTTCACCCTGAAACGACTGAAAGAATGACTTATTTCAAAACGAGAGCTCAGAGCAGTAAAACTCTTACGATAAAGCTAAACCATGTTCCGGAGCCAAATTCTCCGACCACCGTGTTTCAGAGAACGTCTAACAGCAGAGTATAAAACATTTTGGCATCCCATAATACACCTCTCCGTCAGCGTCCCGGCCGTGGTCGTCCCCGTGTGAGCCCCGAAAGGTCACGCACACGGAGGGCCGCAGTCGGGGCGGCGCTCGTGGGTGGTGAGAGGGGCCTCGGAGGAGATGGTCATCGGGCAGGTGCCGGGGTCGTCGGGCAGGTGCTGGGGTCATCTGCGGCTGTAAGTGGCTCTGTGATGTCCGACAGCTGCGGTTCACATCAGTTATAATGCGCTTGTGCGACATAATGAGCTGTTTGGTATTGGACAAACGTTGTTGCACAAGGTTAAACGCTGGGAAGATACATCTGCTTTTTTATGCAAGTTCCAGAGGTGAAAAGTATAAAGGGCCCATATTACACTAGTTTCTGATTTATGTTATAATGTTGTTTCCTTGTTTTTAGAATCATTTGGATGATTTCAGCTCTGGAACTTGAACTGGAACTGGAACTAGCTTGAAAACTACCGCTTCATGACATCACAAGGTGGAACAGAGCCTTTTGAGCTTTGGAGGTGTAGACAGACCAATAATAAAGTGTTACTCAAACATGTGTGAATGAAACAAAACACAACTCCAGGTCTGTTTTTGAGGAGGTAACAGCGTTAGAACATGACTTAAAGCTCACGAGAGTCAGTTTTGTGTAATATAGAACCTTTAAACTACTATAACAGTATAACAAGAAGTAAAACAAAGTAAAAAAATTACATACAAAAGTTACACAAACCATTACTCCTGCTACAGTTACGTTACCATAGTTACTGATTGAATTATTACAGTTATTACCATTGTACTACTGCCATTAAGAGAAGGAAAAACAACAAACAAACAAACAAACTAATGTATTTTTTCCTTACAAATTTAAGAATATGTGAAAGTAAAGAGAGTGTAGCCTGTTCTCAGAATTTAATTCCCTTAAACATTAAAAACATATGACAAAACTGATCCAAATGTGTTATACAGCTATTATGTTCAAAATTTTACATATAAAAATGCAAATAATTAGACATGTTATTGGACAAATGTGGCCAGTAAATAGTTTAATTAAAATGTGATATACAAATGATCAGTTTATTGACCCAATCAGGATGGAGCCAACACCTACAATGTTTTTTTTTTTTACAGCTAGAATGACATTTATTTCAAAACGAGAGCTCAGAGGTGTAAAACTGTGCCAAGTTTTTCGACCACCATGTTTCAGAGAATGTATAACAGCATTGTATAAAACATTTTGGCGTCCCATAATGCACCTCTCCATCAGCGTGGTCCTGGCCGCGGTCGTCCCTGTGTGAACGGTCCCTGAAAAATCACAGTCTAATTAAAATAGAATATACAAATTATCAGTTTATAAACCCAATCAGGATGGAACCAACACCTAAAACTTTTTTTATCCCCTCTCAGTCTTTAACGCAGTTTAAGACCAGACTGAAACCCACCTCTTCTCCCTGGCATTTAACACTAGCAAGACAGGACATCTTGGTGTTTTATTGTTCTTTTCCTATGTATCGTGTGATCTGTATATTTGTTTTTTGTTGAATATATGAAGCACTTTGATCAGGTGAAGTTGTTTTAAATGCGCTATAGAAATAAAGTTGAATTGCATTGGAAAAACTTCAGCTTTTTCATGTTATATTATTATAATTATATATATTTTTGTAAACTTGACCTTTATTATTGGCTTTAGTCCTCCGTCTTCTTCTACTGTTTTATTATTGTTTGTAAGGCGTCTCTGAGTGTCCAAAAAAGCACTATATAAGTCAGATGTATTATTATTTATGATGATGATGATGATTTGTTTATTTTGAGCATTTGTCTAGGATAATTTTTCATACTTGTCCAAGAAAGGAAAAAAAAAACAACACTTTGAATGTACCGCATCTACAAAATGTCTTAAACTAAAGTCTTTTTGCTCGAAAGGGAGTGGGATGAAGTAATATTTATTTATTCCCACTCCCATGTTATGCTGGTAAAATACATTTCTAATATACTTCCTGCACATTCATTATAAACTCACACAAATGTCATAATATTAATGTTCACAAAGCTTCAGACGTACATATTTAAGACAAAGCAGTTACAGCACGGGTTCATAACAAAAATGTAAAGTGCCGTATAGCAGCTCGCTTCTACGCTGTGAAAATATGAGGTTTTTATGCATTTTCTTACATTTGCGAAGACTTGTGCATCGCCGCTTCCCCAGACGGTCCCACAGTTTGACCCCACGCACAGAGACACAGAAACTTTGCCTTTTTCACTAGTTCGTTTTGAGCCTACACTTCCCCGAAAACACCATATACATATTTTAAAAAATGATTCAGACTAAAAACAATTCCAGGAACGCTAAATGCTCTATTCTTTCTTTGTCAGGGGAAGATTTGGCACCTCGCTGTGTACGGCCCTGCAACAAAATGACCTCAGCCTAAACCTGTCAACACACCATTACATCCCACGCCGACTATTACACAGCAGCTCAAAAAGCAGGGCCACTGTAGCGCAAAGGTGTTGGCAGACAGGGGAGGAATGCGGGGAGGGTGGACACTCTCTTGGCTCCGCGCGCTATTTTGGCCTCTCCGAACACACGGGCCCTTATCGGCGTGCTCCGCAAAGCGCGACGATGCCAAGTTATCAATATGAGATCAGTACGGATTGAAAAGACTTCTAAAAACACATGTGATAAAGCGGAGGAGAGTGCGTATGTGTTTGGGAGAGGAGCGGTGTTTGTAAAGCGCCGAACGGGGAAATAAATCCTTCGTGTGTTGTTTTTGTTCCTTGTTGCGTTTAAGTTAAAGTCGTGATTTATACTGGAATAACAAGCGCTAGTTTTAGATGTTGTCTTTCGCACATGCCAGATTCATACCAGTTATTTATTTATTTATTTTTAACGTTTTTATATAGCGCTTTTACGGCACTCACCTATTCACCCATTCAAACACACATTCATACACCAGTGTACGCAGAGACTGGGGGCGAGGCGGGTTAAGTGTCTTGCCCAAGGACACAATGACAGTGTTCATCTGTGGGGCCTGGAATTGTACCTCCAACCTGTGGGTCTTTAAAGGTCCTATATTACGCAGAATCGACTCTTGTGAGCTTGAAACCATGTTATAATGTTGTTACATTCTCAAAAACACACCCGGAGTTGTGTTTGTTTCACTCACGCGTGTTTGGTTTATTAGTCTGTCTGCGTCTCCAAAGCGCAAAATGCTCTGTTCCCCTTGTGATGCACTCACGCGTGTTTGGTTTATTAGTCTGTCTGCGTCTCCAAAGCGCAAAATGCTCTGTTCCACCTTGTGATGTCATGAAGCGGTAGTTTTTAAGTTAACTGCTACTTTTTACCTTTATTTCAGTAGAGATTTGCAATTCCAGCGCTGAAATTATCCAAATGATTCTAGTGAAGGTGTGTGGAGTTTAGAAACACAGTGGAGCACTTCCTGTATTACCGCATGACATCACCAGGTGGAACAGAGTGTTTTCGGTTTGAGAGAAGAACTCAGCTTAAATATGCAGGGTTTGTGTGTTAAACATGTGCGAATGAAACAAAACACAACTCCAGGTCTGTTTTTGGTGAGAAAACAACATTATAACACAGATCAGAAAATAGTGTAACATGGGCCCTTTAAGTCTCCCCATATGTTTTATATTTGACAGGAGAATCTAGACAGAACACAATGAGGTAAACACAACTGAAAGCCTTTCCCAGATGTATTTTGTCTTGTTTACAATAATGCATAGCCGGCTCTGTTAGACAACCATTAGAGCTAATAGTACGATTTTAAATGGGCAGAGAGAAAAGCACGCATATATCAAGACATCGCAATTGAAACCAGTTTGTCACAGATGGAAGAATTGCCGAGAATAGTTTTGTTTATTGTTAGTACAAGAATCCCCAATTACGTTTTTTTAAATGGAAGAAAAACAGAACTGCTAAAACTTTTCATGGGTAAAAGTTAAAAACAGCTGAATGGCTAAAAGAAAATGCTAGCTTCATGCTACTGTGACTGACGCTACACTTTTCAAATTACGTAATTACGTATCGCTAATGCTGCTCCTGTACTATTTACAGCAGAACCCACTGAGATCAACACGTTTTCTTCTAAATTAATATCGTTTTCCAGATTTTAAAATACATCATATAACAGGAGCGACATGCTCCTGTACTATTTACAGCAGAACCCCAGCAGAACAACACGTTTTCTTCTAAATTATCGTTTTCCAGATTTTAAAGTACATCATATCTGGGCGACAGTAGCTCAGTTGGTAGAGAGTTCGTCCACTGACCCACAGGTCGGCGGTGCAATTCCAGCTCCCGCTGATGAATACTGTTGTGTCCTTGGGCAAGACACTTAACCCGCCTCGCCCCCAGTGTCTGCGTACACTGGTGTATGAATGTGTGAGTGAATGGGTGAGCGGTTCCTTGATGCGCTTTGAGTGACTTGAAGGTGGAAAAGCGCGATATAAAAATGTGACTATTTAGCATAATACAGAATGGCCTTAATCTAGTCCCTAAAACAGTCCAATCGCCCTGTTATGTTTAGCTCGACGTGTCTCTGCAGTGGAGGAGTCATTCTTGCTCCCCTTTGGCCCCTCCCTTTGGCCCCTCCCCCCTCAGAGAAAGGAGAGGCTGGTCATACCTGGAGGCCCGTGAAAGCAGCCCTCAGGTAAAGCGCTGTTGAAACACATCTAAAACCTCACAGTGACACAGACCGTGAAACTCTCTGTGGGTCATTTACACTGCTGACAAGAGCCTGCCATAGCAACACACACACGTACAAACACACACACGCACACACACAAGCACACACACACACACGCACACACGCCTACACACAAGCACACACACACACACACACACACAGACTGGTAAATACTGTTTAAAGAATCAATTTATTTTGCTTAGTTTGACTAAATGCAAAAGAGTAAAGTGACAGACATGTTTATTTTGAACTGGATCCAGATGGTTTACATATCTTATTAGTCTTTTACAGTTTAGGTTCATATTTTGTTTAGGTCTTGCTTTAATTAAAAAAAACAAAAAACAAAAAAAAATACAATACAAGTACAATAGAAATAATCATTTGACTAGTTAACTAACTGAAAAAAAAATCCCTGACTAATTGACTACTTAAATAATCGTTAGTTGCAGCCCTGTGTAACAGTACTCTTGAGTCTTACTCGAGTAAAAGTTACTCTTCCCACTATGAGCTGTGGTTCAACCTTTGAAAAGATTTTGTACATTATTTAAAGGTCCTATACTGCACAAAAGTGACTCTTGGGAGCTTTAGGTCATGTTCTAATGTTGTTTCCTCATCAAAAACAGACCTGGAGTTGTGTTTTGTTTCATTCACACATGTTTGAGTAACACTTTATTATTAGTTTGTTTACATCCAAACTCCAAACACATCCAACACAATCCACCTTGTGATGTCATGAAGTGGTAGTTTCCAAGTTAACAGCTCATTTTACCTTGAGTTCAGTAGAGATTGGCATTTCCAGGGCAAGTGGTAGTTTCCAAGTTAACAGCTCATTTTACCTTGAGTTCAGTAGAGATTGGCAATTCCAGGGCTGAAATGATCCAAATGATTCTAGTGAAAGTGTGTGGAGTTTAAAAACACGGTGGAGCATCACATGACATCACAAGGTGGAACAGAGTGTTTTTCTGTTTAAGAGAAGAACTCAGCTTAATTATTCAGGGTTTGTGTGTTAAACATGTGTGAATGAAACAAAACTCAACTCCAGGTCTGTTTGTGACGAGAAAATAGCATTATAACAATAGTGTAATATGGAACCTTTAATGTTTTATTCTTCCAATTACATAAAGTCAAATTATAAATCAGACGTTAGCTCCAGACTCTCACTCTTGCTGTTATTCTTACTTCAGTAGTATTTGATTTCACCTGATTTTTTTTGGAAACTGATGACACATGTACATTTCTCCTGCTCCCGACAGGGGCAACATTAGCTCGTCTGGTAGAGCGGCTGAGCGGTGAGAACCACTGACCCACAGGCTGACGGTGCGATTCCAGCTCTGTCGTTGTGTCCTCGGGCAAGACACTCAACCCGCCTCGCCCCCAGAGTCTGCGTACACTGGTGTATGAATGTGTGAGTGAATGGGTGAGCGGTTCCTTGACGTAAAGCGATTTGAGCATCTTGAAGGTGGAAAAGCGCTATGTTAAAATCTGACCATTCTCTCTCTTATTTATTTATTTTTTTTTGCCCAGTAAAAAAAATGTGTCTATGACTTGTGCACAGTCCAATAGTCGTACATGTGGAGGTACTCTGAGCTATGAAAACAGTGCTTGGTCTCTGGCTGTTTGGCTTCACAGCATGGGAAAGCCATTAGAGATGCTATCTGAAGGGGCTAAAAGCTAACCTCAGGTCATATTTCTAAAGACACTTAATTTATGGTGGCTGTTTGTCTACTCTGTTTAGCCGAACAGTGGATGCCCATGGAAAAACCTGAGCTCATTTTAATCTACTGCGTATCCCCTGATAATCCAGCACACATAGACTTTCCACTGAGGCCCCATTACTCACTTCCGCTACTGCAGCCCCATACCGGGTAAGTAGGAAAGAGACAGAGGTGAAATACAGCTCGAACTAGCATCACTGTAAATTTAATCACAGAATTGACAAGTTTACATGATTTAATATGTTCTAGATTTGCACTGAAAAAAAAAAAGTGCAGCTGTTTGCACATGTCTCGCCTTTATGATCAATGCCCCCCAGCAGTTTGAGCTGAAATGCTGGATTTATAACGATTTTCTTCGCTTTTTATTGGGCTGCTATCAACTGTATTGTATTGTCAGTGTCAGAAAAGAAAAAAAATTAGGAAGGGCATCTGGCCTAAAGACTATAATAAATCAATAAGCAAATTACCGCACGCTTGCTGTCCAAACCCAGTAAATAAAGAGGGTCGTGTCAGAGTGTTCCTGGTAAATTGTAAATCAATGTTTGCTTTATGAAGCTCACGGAAAAAGACAAAATGAAGATATTGAAGGTAATCTAGGAACATCTAGGACTATATAATATAAATTTCCAATTGTCATGGCCAGGTCTGGATAAATAGAGAATATGATTGGAAGATTTGTCAGAAGTAAAATTCAGTGTGTTGTCTAAAGTTGCAATATTCCGTACTGTAAAACTGTACTTTTATTTAGATTAGGGGGACCAGATTTTCACAATTAAAAACTGGGACAAACCCGGGTTGAGATGGTTTGTATAAATACATAACACTGTCCATTCTCGACTCACTTGCGGGTCAGTCATAATCTGAGGGACTTCTGTTGGTGTATTTTTGCTTAATGCTCATTTTAAAGCTTGGTTTTCTGTATTTTAGCTAAACAAATGACAATATATTCCCTTCTTTACTTTTGGTGGGCAGGGGCGTCGAGCTGGGGGGGGTAAAGGGTACTGCTTACCCGGGGCCCAGTGCAGGGAGGGGCCCTTCATGAAGTCTGTAATGGGCATTTTTCATTAGACAACATACAGTGTGGGCCCACCAACATAATTTATACCCAGGGCCCAGAATTTAGCGCTTACACCCCTGTTGGCGGGTATCAAATAGGTCAAAAATAGGGACACCTGGGACATATAAAACTGGGACAAATCACTGGTTTTGGAGAAATGTGCTGAGACAGGGGACACAGGGCTCAAAACTGGGACTGTCCCGGGTAAACAGAGAACTCTGGTTACACTAACTTAGAGTCTGCTATGTCTTTGTTGATTGAGGCAAGTTCACAAGTCTTTTTTTCACTGTGTTGCCTGCGTCTATGCAATTGAACTAGAATAGGATCCAGTGCTTGCTGACTGTGTGTTTATGCATTGTCAAATTTCCCTGCTTTGCAAACTCAACTTTTGTGTATTTACTAAGAAAACTACTCTGAGTTTGTTTTGCTTCTCACAAACTTTCTTGCCATCTGTCAGATTGCACAAGGCCGCTCTGTCCATCATGTCCTCTCCTTTCAACTTAATCGTTACCACACAATTTCCCAGACACTTTCCCCCAAACTTCAATTAACGTCTGCACAAATTCTCCTCAGCAGCGCCGAAAACGAAAACATTCACATAAGAATAGACAGTTTAAACAGGTGCCATGGTAACATAATCGTCATCCGAGCAATTACTGCCTTATGCCTGACTAACGTCCATAAATCAACCCCCTTTTCCACAAAGAGGACGTTGTGGGCGCTCCACTCCCATCCAATAATCAGAAATTGCCCTGCTGAAATAGCCCCATTCTTGTTTAGCGCGGAGATATTAAGCCTTCTATGGCCGACATTACAGCGGATCCTTCAGCGAGCGCGATATTGTACCTGCCTCGACACCTGTTAGCTTTAGCTTGGCATTTCATCAGATAGTTGAAATAAATACTATAGTCATCATCATAACCATAATCATAGTCATAAAACCAGAGGGGCCTTTATGCTGTTGCCAAATTGCTCTGTGATCTGATTTACAGGCACAGATAGGCGGGGAGGGGCGAGGGCTTAGGGGGCATAGCAGGACAGGGATGGCATAAATATTCAGACACCTGTGGACCTCTGTTACACACCTGGACGCTCTCACGGACTTGTACCGAGAGGAAGACGTGCGGAAGATACAAAGGGATCATTGTACAAACTTCACACACGCAGGCGATGGGAGCGATAAGGGGTCAAAGGGCACAAATTAGAGCCATATTAAAATAATCCCTCTTCACTAATAACTAGTAATGATTCTGCATTCGCTCTCAGGCAAGTTACAATGGTCTTCCTTATGTGAATGCAAAACAGATTTAAATGTGCCTGAAAGTGGGGGTGCTGTGAACTAGCTTGTCAACAGCCTCACTCAGTTTTAATAAGTCTGGTGTTGTGCAGAGAAAATGAAAATTCGCAACAACAGTTTGATATTCCAAGTACAATGTTGTTATTGACATATATAATACAGAAAATGCTCCAAAAATATCAAAAGATGAGTCTGGGATACTGCAAACTGGCTTGTAACCACAATAACTTGATTACGTTCAGTTTTTAATCATGGTTAAAGATCACGTAAGCTAAAAAAAACGATGAGGGTCATAACACTTGAATGCTCTTAAACATGTCTATATGATGAGACCTGTGCAAAAGGTAAACAAAAAACAAATGAACAATGTGTAAACAAAAGAACTGACATAGAAAAAACTCAACCAAACTAACACAACAAAAATTTGGTCTCATGTTTTAGACAGTGTTTTAGATTCAGCAGTCTGCCTGGCCAGTTTTCTTTTACAATGCCTCATACATTCAGCAGAAACCTGTAAATAAACACAATAGTTTTGATATGTTCAGACTCAATAGTGGTTCATTCAAGTTTTGCTATTCAAAATGGAAATGTAAACAAAATGTATCAGCACATTGACTTCACCTTGAATACTGTCTAAAAATCAAAGACGTCTTTAGTTTTTTGAGACAAACTCAGTATATTGTCAATATATTATGATCATATTATGCTTCTATGTTAGTAGCACAATAATACAGCATTTATAACATTATGGAACTTTAGATTTAACTGTTTGATTGATGTTAAAATAATCTTTGTGATGATGTCTCTTCCGTATAATAACACAGAGAAGTCCTTCACTGGAAATATCTGTCCTTCATGTTTTTTGAGAGTTCTGCATCCGCTGACGCCTCCGTGCTAAGGCCTCTTGTTTTTTCTTCTCAATTTCAGCTGCAGAACACTTGCCTCTCGTCTTACCGGTGACACACGCTACAGAGAAGAAGAAAATGAATCTGAGGTCATTGGAATTATTTGGTGAAGACTTTGTGAGGAAGACTTACCTTTTTTACATATCACAGCAGAGTCTGACACATTCCTCTTGAAGGCAGTGTGACTGGACCTCAGGAGAGATTTGCTAGAACTTAGATTAGGATTAAATAGGCCGGATGAGCCCACAGACCTGTGGTTTCCAGGGAGACTCTGTGATATCAGTGGTGTGTTACTAGAACCCTGCATGGGGTTGTTCCACCCCTGGTAGTTTAGAGCAGCGCTGCTCATTGCAGGTAGAGAGTTGGAGCGGACAAAGGCACCTGGCTGTTTGTTGGCACTAGTGTTTGTGGCTATGATTGGCAATGGGGCTGTGGGTTCGTGGAGTCTGGTTTTGGACATATCACTTTCGGCCTGTCCTCTGTGTTCTGATTGGTTTACTTTGTAAGTCTGGCTGTTTGAGATTCTCTCCACAGAATCACACACTTCATACAATAGAGCATCATCGCCATCATCCCACAGACTGTCAGAAAAATCATCTGCTGAGGCGGTGGACGTTTGCTCTGTGTGATGTGAGGACTTTAGAGCTGTGAATCTGGATACAGGAGGTTCTATTGGGGGGTGAACAACAGGGTCTGGTCCTAACTTAAAAGTGCGTCTGTTTGTCGTCTTTGGTTTAGGGCATAAGGCTTGCAGTGCACTGTAGCTTGGCTTAGTGTGACCTTTTGAAACTTTAGGCACATGGTTTGCATTTGCAGAGGATTCACCCTCAGAAATACATTTACTTTTACACTGCAGGTTAGTTTGAGTTGTGGCAATATGCTGCTCAGGATTCTGTGTTAATGCCATCAACAAAGAGTCATTGAGTAGTTCACTCTCCCAGGCGTCATCAAAGTCGTCACATGTGTTTGTCCCTGGAGCTTTTTGGGACAATGACGTCACAGGGGGCGGTCTCACTTCCAGTGAACCTGCCGAGGATGTGGAGGCCTGGCTGAGCGCGCCGCTGACTTTCTGAGTGGAGCTGTCGAACAGGGCACGCAGCTCTGCCTCCCCTGAGTCACATGGCACGGCCAGTTGCACCTTCTCCTTCTGATCAGCAGGGTTTGCACGTTTGTTGATGTTATTGTTGATTATGTTCATTTTTTCACTTGTCTCTTTGTCTTGCTGCATGTTTTCATCAAACTGTCTGGCCAGTTTCATTAGATACTCCACACTGTTTCGTCTATGCAAGAGGAAAAACATACGGAAATGTTTAAAAACAAATAATAGTTCCTATTTAAATGCATGTAAGGGAAGAAATATTATTATAGATTAAACTGTTCTTTCAGTGTGGCAAATTATTACTGAATGTATATAACCTGACTTAAATCACTTCATACCTAGACAACCTCTTCTTGGTTTTTTGCTTTGGAATGTCCGGTGTACATGGCACAGCACTGTCCCCAATCCACTGAAGCAGAGGTGACTTTTGAGGCTTCACATCCTTCAAAAATGATTATACCACAAATGTGTCAAATAAACCCAAGAAACATCACCAACAATCAAACAAGCCTCATCATAACAAACCTTTGGAGCAATGCGGTTGACAAGGTCAGAAATTTCTACTTTAGTGCACCGGAAACCTGCAAAAAACACACGTAAATGAATATGTTGACGTTGATCATGCACTGTGACATGGCCTCGCTGTTGACCTGCGTTATTTTGAGTCGGTGAAGTTGAATCCCAGAAGATGTCCTGTGAGGGCTCCACGTCTCCAGGAGAATCCGCGTTACTCACACCAGGAAATCTGCCTCTTCGTTTGGGGCTCTGCAAATCTGAACAGTGCCGATTGTTTGTTAGTGTAAAGTCACCAAGAGGTAACAGGTAACACAACGGTCAGTCAGTCCATTCAGGAGCAGCTTTTTAAAACTCACCCGTGAATCGCGGAGATGCATGTTCCGTCGATGCATGAGCCCTTCTGTTCTCTGGTGTTTTTCCGCGGTTAAGCTTGGAGACATTCTTCCACAGCTCGGAGAACTCCGCAGGAGCAGCGGCGGAGGCACAGATCTGCCCCTGACCTGCAGCCGCTCGGGGTTTCGCCTCTGACATAGTTCAACAAAAGAGATGCTCAGTGAGTTAACGACATCCTTGGTCCCCGTCGCCCGTCTGCGGTATTCAGATGATTTTGTGCTTAATTCAAGTTTTCAGGAAATTCTATGGTTTGTTTTTGTATTTTGTGCATTCATTCGAACTATCCGCCATGTTTGTTGTGTGACGTCATCAGCCTACGGTGGCCGCGTAGTTTTTTCCGTCGTGCGCTTTGGCTTAAACAGTGGGGAGCGCACGGGGGATCTTTCATGGGGGAACTTTGGATTTACTGACGTACAAAAATGAATTAGATTTGGTTTAACACGCCTTTTTCATATGTCAGTGGCAAATAATATACTGTTCTCAGCCACACGGGGCAGTTTGAGACGTGTGTTATTCTGTCAGGAAATCATAAACCATTGTCTAGGCATAAAACGTAAACTGAAACAGAATAATAGCCTTGCATGATTATTTTATCACCATTTGTCATTTAAAACTAGCCCATGTTTAGGCTATATCAAACCATCACTATTCTATGCCGGAATTACATTTAAGAACTTAGTAAATCACTGGGAGCATTGCTGGGCCTGTTTCTATACAGCAGCAAATTGTCAAAAATATAATCTTTAAATCTATTTCCAAGAAACTACATTTGTGATTACAGAGGAGGTACCAGAAAAGTAAACGATACTGCCATAATCTGTCACCAAATCAGTTTATGGTGTAAAAACATTTGTGAATTCACTTCCATCATACAATAAATAGTTAACAGCAAAGTGTAATATTTGGAACAGGCTCATCTCTTACAGTAGCCCACAGAAACATTTCCAGTGTGAGGCACTAGATGGTGCTTGCACTCCTTGCTTCTGTCGCCTGTGAGTGAAGGCAGAGTTGTGAAAAGGGTCTTGTGCCGGAGCAGACACACAGTACAGTGTAGAAGGCTACATACAGGCTGCACTGAATTACTTGATTACACTTGATTCTGCTATGATTGTTTTCATTTGGAAACAGTTTATCAATAATGTGCATTGGGGAGACCAATCAAGTGTGTTTCTTTGAGTGAGAGCCAAGTCGTTATGAACAGAACCTGCAGTCCAAACCTCACTCCCTTTAGTTAGAGTTTTGTTTCATTACAACATCAGCACAGGCTTTGCCCTTGTTTACTGCCTGATGTCAACCTCACTGTGCAACATTTTATACAATTATTCTACCATAAAGATAATCTCCAAATGAGACAAGCAGAATCAGATGCAATGTAATCAATAGATCTTATTTTGTTAGATTTGAAGGCTAGAGTTTAAATTAAAAATTCTAAAGTAATAATATAAATATATTTAGATTGTGATAAATAGTACAGTAATAGATAATAATAATTAGTAAAAACATAAACTCAGGTTTTTGTCATATTTCAGTGTCGTTCCATCTGAACAAAATAGACATATTTTTTCCTTGTGTAAAATGTTGAGCAGTGCTGTTCTGCTGTAGCCTGTGTCTGATGCATGTTTAAAGTACATGTACAGCAGAGCCACACTCAGGCCCACAGGCCACTGTCACGTTAGCAGCGTGGAGCTGTTTTCATTGTTCGAAGGTTAACTGGAACCGCCAGAATGGATGCGAGAGTGATTTAATCAACGCTTAGATACGTTTCATGCTTTGCTTTAATACATTCAGCTAATTTCAAGGATATTCCCATTGCTCTGTCAAGCAAGCTGTGTCATATCACGCTGCACACGCAAATCCAGGCCTGCAGGGCGCCGTCTCGTGCCCGTTCAAAAGTCACCATAACACCCTCTGTCACACTGAATATTAGCATTTCCCTGAAATGATAGTTAGACACAGAATAAAGGGCATGGATGTGTCACTTTACGTTTAAATATGAGGCATCAGTTTCTGTTTTACCCTTTCCTCCGCTTTTCGTTCTGTGAGAGCGTTTCTGTGCCAACAAGAAAAATGCCACTGGCTCGGATGAGAGGAGAGAGAGGGCAGGAGCATGTACATGATTCTCCAACAGAAGCGTCCTCACCAAACCACAGCCTCCTTCCTCTATTTATGGGTTACGCCTGGGCTGTTTAGAAGCAATTAAGGAGCTAATTGTGGAGATTTTCAAGGACTGGGTATTATAGTAAAAAGTAAAGAGCTAATGGCTAATTGCCCAAGCAGCTGCTAGTGTTTACGAAGGAGGAGAAGTGATGCCAGGGGATGCACAGGCGGATGGATGTGTGTGCTTATGTGGGACGGGTGGAGGCTTCGTGTTGGGCAGGCGCCAGCTGAGAGAGACGCTGGAGAATAGTACTAACTCACAACAGCGTCTGCATAAGTAATAATCACCTCTGATGCCCCTGGTGCTTTACGGTGTCCCATGTTTATATGTGTGAGGGGTCTACGCGATCTCTATCCCACCACTGCCGCACCCCTGCCCCCGCCCGCTCTGCCAGACTCCCCTTTGGGCTCGCGCTGCCTCACGGATGACAGTTAGCATGTGGCACGGCTCTCTGAAGTGGAAGGGATCCAGGACGCTATACGCCTGTGTGCCAACTTTGCCAGACTGGGATTTCACCCATTTCACAGGCGCTGCCAATGGCTGGAACTGTGAATGAAAGCATTTGAAACAATGCCTGCCTCTACAGTAGCAGATCAGTGGGCTTCAGAGATGGTGAAATGACGCCGGAGGTGCTTTGGAGCCTCCCGGAGACCGTGTCCCAGCAGTTTTCTATGGTCACGTGGGTGAGAGGAAGCGCTAAGAGGGGTCCTGTGTTTCCAGCCTGCCGTGGGTGGCTCTGGTGACGAGGAGGAGGAAGAAGAAGAAGAGATTGAAGTGCTTACAAACTTGTGTTGATTTTGTGTTGTGTTCTTTCATCACATAAGTTTAGGCCAGCAAAATGTCACTGGTTTCTAAGAAGCAGATGTTGTACTGAGCGCTGTATTACACTGTATTAAGTTATCAGTTGTATAAGAAACAGAAAAGTGTGGAAATGATTCTGTCTCAAAGTCACTTACGCTGTAGGTCAAATGAGGCAATATTATCTGAGATTTCCAAATACCCAGGAGAGAGTGAAATGGAGAGAGGTGCCACAAAACCAGTTATATAAGGATATGATATTAAAAAAAAGATATAATAAAAAAACAACAACATTTTTTTAACCCCCACCACCATGTTTTCTTCACTGTTTAAATGTAATTAGCCCCTGTAGTGATTTATAAAAGCTAATATGTAATTCTTTTTTTATTATAGTGTCATTTTGAAGTCTCTTTAGTTGCCGTTTGAACGTTTTTAGTCGAAATCGGATGTGCTGTGAAAATGGGGCAAAAATCTCCGGGGGATCTACGGGGGCGCACTGGCCATTTTTGGGGAGGCTAGCGCCCCCTCAAACCCCTTCCCCCTGGCACCGCCCCTGTGCGCAACGCAAAAACGAAATCCCTTCAAGACACAAAAAAGACTTTTATATCAACCAGCATTATTTTAAAATTCATCTATTTTATTAGGCTAACCTCCAGAACTTAATATGTGTAATGAAATAACATAATTTTAGTCAATCCAATTAACCTCTGTCTCGACCCCCTCAGGGCTTCGTTTAACATAGATTCAGAGGCTGCTTTAACGACGTGTACTTTAGGTATAGAAGTTAAGTGCGTGGGATGATAAAAAGTTTGATTTGATAAAACTAGAGGAAAGGAATCATTTGGTTTAAAAAAAAAAAGGTGCATTACATTGTACTTTGCCATGAAATATCCAAAAGGTAAATTCACAAATGTTGAACCTGATCATTTCTATCAGTGATTAGACCCAAGAGCTCACGGTACAGGGTGTCCACAAAGTCTTAATTACAAAGCCAACTGATAAGATATAGGAATTAGAGTTGTTCTATTGTACTCAGTGGTTATACAAGTTTTTAATCACATTGGGGTCTGCATTTTCGTGAGTTCTTAAATCAAACACGTCCAAACCGTTGGATTGGAAGAGATGGACCAATTCCGTTTGCACCACGTTCTCCGGATATCGCATTTCTGGATTTCTTTCTATGGGGCTGCGTTAAAGATATCGTGTTTTGAACAAAGATACGGGACATTACTGAACTAAAGCAAAAGATACAGATGCGACTGAACCATTGATGAGGCTCTGCCGCAGCGAAACATGGCAAGAAATCCAGTCCCGTCCTGATGTGCTCCATGTGACTGATGATGCTCATATAGAGGTGGATTAAATGAGGTAAAACACTTTGGAAACCACTGAGAACAAAAGAACAAGTCTGATTAACATATCTTATCAACTGCCTTTTAAATTGTAAAGAGATACTCTTTTACAACAAAAACCTGCATTTTCACAATAATCATTTTAACTGCCCCCTCACCTGCGTTAATTATAACTGGCCTATAGAATGTTGTGATGTCATCTGAAACCCAGCAACAGCTACATAAAACAGAGTAAAGAATGTAACCTAAAGAACGTAATAGAAGCCATTTTGCCGCAGCCATAGGAGGAGTGCAGCGGGCTCTGGCAGCAGCACACTCTGACTGCTCATTTATACTGTTTATAATAGCAAAGCTGATGATAAATGTCCCGCAGAGTGCACATGTGCTAAAATATTCATCAATTGGAGTCTCCTAATTTGCAGTGGAGGAAAACCAATAAATTTGGACGTGAGCGGCAGTCATGTTATATTTATATGAATATGCAAGACCACGGGTGTGACATTAAGATGAATCTGCCGCTGCTTCAGACCCGTCCAAATGTTCTCGTGTGAGACGTGTCAGACCAAGGTGAGGAGATAATGATGTAGTTGTTTGAATAATCTTTTGAATTTTATGTCGAACCACCAAATATCTGATTAAAGGGAAAGTTTCCTCGTGTTTTTAAAGGATGAAAAAACACCAAAAGTGCCCTTCAGCAATGTGGTTATGCAGCAAATCTGATTTGTCATTATCAAGAGCTGGCATCTGTCCAGTGCGTTTCCCCCCAAACCACATGCTAACAGCGCTCATGCTAACAGCGCTTGATTAATCACTTTTCATCAGAACGGCAGGCCTTTTTCATTATTGGCAGCGCTCAGGACTTTCACATTATTTTTCCCCTAGTCACAATCTGTGTAGCCTGTGATTCCATTGTGTTTATGGTGTGTGTTCTTCTCTGCTCAGGTGCGCTGGAGGCGCAGAGAGAGAGAAAGAGAGAAAGAGAGACAGAGAGAGAGGAGTGGAGGAGTTGGAGGAGGAGGGTGGTTCTTCAGTCCAATAGCCCGCAGAGTGGCTCCCTCCTGGGGTAAGGATGACAGGAAGTCAGCCAGATGGCACGGAGCAGGTCTGCAGCATGTGACCTCCTCTCTGGAGAGTCCGCACACACGAGGAGGAGGAGGAGGAGGGGGAGGGGGAAGAGGAGGAAGAGGAGGAGGAAGAGGGGAAGGAGGAGGGGAAGGAGGAGGAAGAGAAGGAGGAGGAAGAGAGGAGGAGGAGGCAGAGGAGGAGAAGGACGAGGAAGAGGAGGAGGAGGAAGAGGGGAAGGAAGAGGAGGAAGAGGAGGAGAAGGAGGAGGAAGAGGGGAAGGAGGAGGAAGGGGAAGAGGAGGAGGAAGTGGAGGAGGAAGAGGAGGATGAGGAGGATGAGGGGGAAGAGGAGGAGGAGGGGGAAGAGGAGAAAGAAGAGGAGGATGAAGAGGAGGAGGCTGGGACTCAACTGAGCAGTCAAAGATATGAAAACAAATTGCAGCCATTTTTGTTTTCATATTTCATCACACAAAGATAAATGTACTCGCAGCTCTGTGGTATTTTGGCGTCTCCTCTTCTGGCTAGTCCCAAATCCTGATAAATTGAGAGTTTACTGTACAGACGAAACTGTTACGTAATCACCCACAACATGTACAACAGTAAAACTTTAGCAGCTGTTTCCGATAGTTCTTCTCTGTTGTACAAAAGGACAGAAGTGCCATGTTAAAAATGAAGGATTTTATGCTAAATTAACAGCAGCACTGGAGAGTTCGAAATCTGTCTCTGCCCAGAGACTGTGTGTGTTCTACTTTCTGTGCGTGTTCTCCTCTGTGTTTGTGACCTGAAACCGGCCCATCTCTCACAGCTGGAGGTCACATCACAGGCGAACGGACCCGTTTATCGACGACCGCGGTGTAACGGCCCCAAAATAAATGGACAAAATTCCCCTCTCATTATTATCGTAAACATTTGCTTGGATACACAGTTTGCTCATCACTTTACACAAACTTCCATTTCATACACAAGCCCCAGAGCAGACCCCCTACCACCTCCCCGCTCTCCCCGCTCACAGTTTGCTCATCACTTTACACAAACTTCCATTTCATACACAAGCCCCAGAGCAGACCCTCCCCGCTCTCCCCGCTCTCCCCGCTCTCCCCGCTCTCCCCGCTCACCCCGTCCTGCCCGGGGTTGGCTTTGATCTAAATTTGGCCTCCGTCAAAGTCTTGTACAAAGTCATTTTCATATGGGAGCTTTGAACACACTGATGGAGAAGGCTGCAGCGCCTCCTTTTTATCCTGCCAGCCCGTTCCCTCCGAGCATATGGTGAACACCCCACACTGGAGTTTCCTACGAGGGAGGGGAGGAGGAGGGAGAGAGGGAGAGAGGAAGCAGAGGAGGAGGAGGGGAGGAAGGAGAGGAGGAGGGAGGAGAGGGGAGGAGAGGGAGGAAGGACAGGAGGAGGGAGGAGAGGAGCAGGGAGGGAGGGGAGGAGGGAGAGAGGAAGGGGAAGAGGAGGGAGGAAGCGATGAGAGAGAGAGGGGAGGAGGAGGGAGGGAGGGAGAGAGAGAGGGATGGGAGGAGAAGGGAGGAAGCAGAGGACGAGGGGAGGAGGGAGACAGGAAGGGGAGGAGGGAGGAAGGAGAGGAGGGAGGGGAGGCGGGAGAGAGGAAGCAGAGGAGGAGGAGGGGAGGAGGGAGGGAAGGAGGCTGGAGGGGAGGAGGGACAGAGGAAGGGGAGGAGGAGGGAGGAAGCGATGATGGAGAGAGGGGAGGAGGAGGGAGGGAGG
>KN477863.1:0-13134 GCA_000787095.1 Periophthalmodon schlosseri | reverse complement strand
CGTCGAGAGGAGCCAGCTGAGGTGGCTCGGGCATCTGTTTCGGATGCCTCCCGGACGCCTCCCTGGGGGGGTGTTCCGGGCATGTCCCACCGGAAGGAGGCCCTGGGGGAGACCCAGGACACGCTGGAGGGACTATGTCTCTCGGCTGGCTTGGGAACACCTTGGGGTCCCACCGGAGGAGGAGGAGAACGTGTCCGGGGTGAGGGAAGTCTGTGAGTCCCTGCTTAGACCGCGACCCGGTTCCGGATAAGCGGAAGAAAATGGATGGATGGATGGAACTTTAATGCTGAGAGAAAACTATTATAATCTGGTCTAGAGCTCATAAAAGTTTCATAATACGTCTCCTTTAAATGTAGGAGAATTTCACCATTGCCTGTCGATGCTAGGCCTTCTCACTGATGTCATCTTGTTGCATGCGCTCCATGCTGGTGACCCTTACATTACATGCATTATCCACTCGGCCTCACTGCTGAGACTCCACTTGACCTCCAATCCGCATGTACGGCACTAACACAGAAAAACACCACGTTATGTGTGGGTGAGCACCTGTTCTTCAATATTACGGCAACACAAGCGCCCTTAAGTGTTGACAGGTACACTTTATGACCATAATAAAGGTTTGTGCGAGAACGTTACGAAGAGGAGGAAAAAAACAAAACAAAACAATAAATGTCCAAGCAGAGGTGGGTAGTACTCGGTTACATTTACTTCTTAAAGAACAATACCTTTCTAGCAGCATACCTTTACTCCTACTTCAGTAATATTTTTATTGAAGTAACAGTACTTTTACTTGTACTTTTACTTACTTACACTTGTACTTGTACTTACAAGTTTTGGTTCCTCTTCCCACTGTGAGTAAGTCTATAAGTGACAAAAGCTTTACGTCGACAATA
Source organism: Periophthalmodon schlosseri (assembly GCA_000787095.1). Taxonomy (NCBI): domain Eukaryota; kingdom Metazoa; phylum Chordata; class Actinopteri; order Gobiiformes; family Gobiidae; genus Periophthalmodon; species Periophthalmodon schlosseri. Next base: position 12,241 of record KN477863.1, on the reverse strand, counting down.
TGAAATGATTTGAACATTTGTGTGTGAATGTGTGATCTACATATTCATATCCATATGTGAATGAATGAACACCAAACAAAATGTACCTGCTAGTACCAATAAAGTAACCTTTAGTTTTTTCAGATATGATTTTTTTTTGTTGATCCTGTGAAAATACCAGATTTTGTGCATTATTTAATGTTTAGTCATCCAAATTACAATAACTTCAATTTACAAATCAGATGTTACTCTTTAAGTTACGCCTACTTGTGTAGTCGTTATGCAAAATCGACTTTTCAGAGCTTTTAACAGTGCTGTAGTAGTTTCCCCTTCTCATTTCCCCTCTCAAAGTTGTTTTTGGAGTGATTCGTGCATGTTAGAGCAATCTTTAATCGCTTATTTTGAGGGCGCCATATTGCTGATCAATCCCCCGTTTTCAAATACTTTTGTCGAATACTTTTTTTACTTTTACTTGAGTCATTTCTTGAACCATTACTTTGTACTTCTACTTGATTAATATTATTTTGAAGTAACAAAGTGGTACTCCTACTTGAGTACATTTTTTTGGCTTCTCCACCCACGGAGGGAAGGCTCGCTGGTATTGCCGTGTCTTCTTGTGTGTGGGAGCGTTAGAATTCATTGCGCGATTACATGTTATTGGCCTGGATGTAATCTGGGCTTTCTCTGGGTCAGCATTCTAACTACAGGCCCGCTCCCGGCGCTGCCCATCGGAGAAAATCGACGTGCCGCAGATCAAAACCAATTATGCTTGATCACCTATTCAAATGGAGACAGAAGGAGAGGGGGTGCTAGCAGGCAGAAAGAACACCGTGAGTAGCGTCGAATGGATTTCTGGAGGGTTTAACCTTGCCGCAGAAACATAAAGAGTTGTGTTTTGTTTTACGCGGTAACACTTTTTATAATTTGCCAAAGCATGAACAAAGACTTAAATCATGATGAACAAATAGCTTATTAACAATGAGAGGTGGGCAATTATTTTATTGAAACTGGCAACCCGGATAACAGAATCATGTGAGGCTCATTCTGCTTTCGGACTGGATAATTACCTTGAGAGCCAAAACACCATTATGACAAAAACACCTTGGCCATCATGTCCGATGTTTTTGTAATTATGTCATGATTCTTGTTTTTCCCTGTGTTCTCCTGCGCTGTCTCCCTCCTCCCTTCTGTGTCTCTGGGCGGAGAGTCTGACACCACCCTCACCTGCAGCCCAATCAAGTGCATTACCTCTGGTCACTATACAGCCTTGTAAATTGGAGTAATCTTGCATATTAGGCTGCCTTCTCCTTAAAGCAGACCTGTTATGCAAAATCGACTTTTCAGAGCTTTTTGTTGTTGTTGTTGTTTCCCCTTCTCATTTACCCTCTCAGAGTTGTTTTTGGAGTGATTTGTGCATGTTTGAGCAAGCTTTAATTGCTTATTTTGAAGGCGCCATATCGCCGATCAAGCCCCGTTTTCACCGCCGCCAGCAGACACCCGCTGCTCTTAATCGATGATGCACGTAGGATTCGGCAGCGTTGCTTAGTCATTTTGGTACAAATGAAAAAAAAATCTGCTACTCGCTAGTGTGATGTGCAAAATGTGCAAATTACCGTATTTTCCGGAGTATAAGTCGACCGGAGTTTAAGTCGCACCTCGCTAGTGTGATGTGCAAAATGTGCAAATTACCGTATTTTCCGGAGTATAAGTCGCACCGGAGTATAAGTCGCACCAGCCAAAAAATGCATAATAATGAAGAAAAAAAACATATTTCACATATAAATCGCATCCGAGTATAAGTCGCACCCCTGGCCAAACTATGAAAAAAAGTGCGACTTATAGTCCGGAAATAACGTTATAACATAATGATCCAGGGGTGTCATAGATGATAACTATATAGCAGACACAAGCACAATAGGTCTGCTTTAAAGGTGCCCGTCACCCTGCACTATGTAACTTTTCACATGAAGAGTCCGCAACCTTCTTGTTTCCACAGACACGTGGCTTGGAGACTCCAGGGAATACCAGGGTTCTATTTGAAAGATCATTTTGGAACCAATTACATGTATGCTTCAGATACTTCAAGAGGATTTTATGATCTGCTGAATCAGAACTTTTAGTTAAATCAATAAACATCTTGTTTGTCATCAAGGGCTGTGAAAATGTCATTTAAAATGTGTGTGGTTGCAGTGACAGTCCTTTTCTGAAACCCGATTGATAAGACTTCAAAATGGAGCATTTATTTAAACAAATTGTAACTTGATTTACAACAAACTTTTCTAAAACTTTTGCAAGACAAGGACATGGTAATTGCAAACTTATTATCTTGCATATGTCCAATTACACATGTTTCAAAGCTAAAGAAATACATGGGGCGAAAAAAAAAAATATATATATATAACTGTGAGCTGCTTGCAATAGTGCTTGTCTCCATGGAAATTGACAGTTTAATGCCATATTATGGAACATTCCAATAACATATCTATGGAAACAAGCAGGCGGTAGAAACGTTAGGCTATGTGAATTATTTGTCAGTCTAAATATTGTTATTAATGTGTCAGCAGTGTACTATGTCAAACATCTTTTGACAGAACGATACTAAAGTATAACCTGCCTCTGGTCAGACTGATACGTGCGGCCCTCTGAATAGAGTTCTACACATCCATCTGTGGCTGATGAAAAAGATCAGAAACAATCATTGGAACATTCAAACAAATACTTCACGCTGATTGGTCGAAGGGTCACAACAGCGGAAGAGGCCAAAAAATCAAACTATATCCAGTTGAGAGAAAAGCACAGTGGTCTTATCCATCCACAAATGCACAAAGTGCTCACCCTTCTACACATTTTTTCTCAAAAAAATACTGTAATTCTACTAAAATAGGCTGATGTACATCTGTCGCCATGTTTCTTTTGGTTTGTTCGACGCTGATTTCCACCCAAACCACAGTGCCGTTCTGTGATTGGTCAGTCTCCGCACCACATGCAAACGCTTCAGCTGGAGCTGAAACAGATTTTTAAGAGTTTGTGAACTCACAAAAATTATGAGAATTCATCTTGCTGGCAAGGCTAACTACAGTCTTTAATATGAAAGCGATAAAAGTGAATGCAAATGAGTTTTTACCAGCACAGTCTTGTCCTAAACTGAGAGCACAATGTCTTCTATTGTTTTCCAATTACGCCACTATATTTACAAAATACTTTGCCAACACACCAAGATAAAACATGCTGTAGTAATCAGTATTTGTGCACGCATGTCCTTATCAGAACAGGCTAGCAGCAAACATTATGTACTCAGTGATGGTTAGGGAAGAAACAAATTGTACTTTTACACACTCAGCACATATTATTATAGTCTAAAGGAGTGATAATAGTTATAACAGCGAGTTACCTCTAAAAAATGTCATATACAGGTTCTTCATGTGACACTATAGTACAGTTAAAAATTGAGCTGGAGACAGGTCAGAATTCTGTGGTGGAATTTGCTGTTTATCTGTCAAACTGCAGATTTGTTGACCTGGTTTATGGTTAATATCACTGTAATTACAATCTATATGAACCAAAAACTGGCACAAAGTTCATTGTCTTCTCTTTGAGTATAAATAAACAAATGATTTTTTTTCACTACAGCCTCAGAAAGTTGTGCCATTATTCAACCCGTGATTTAAACCATGACATTAATATTGCAGGTTTGTGGAGCCAGTCCCTAACAAGTAATGATTAGGTTCAACATCTCCCATAGAGTTACACAGGCCCTTGACCACCACCTGGGAGTATGACATCAAAATGTGAACGCAACCTACTAGAGTGAAATATGTGGATATGTCTGAGGCTTTTTTTTTTTTTCCACAGCTGCGAGACATTCCAAAACTGAATCACTCCACTAAGCAATGTCATTTTAGGCTGTATGAAAACACAAAAGGGAGTCTAATCTTGTTTGGTAGCACAACAATGTTTTATTCATTTGTTTGTAGATGACTAAGAGATGGATTTGTAAGATAAAAATGACTTTGTTCAGTTTGCTCCACTTGAGCTGCGTGATTGGTAGTGGCTTTGACAAAGTCTGTCCATTTTTGCAAAGTAGGTTAAATTCACAGCGAGAAGGTCCCCTGATTGCTCCTGGTATTCCCAAAGAATGAGATGCTCTGAAACGGCGATGAATACTGGACATTATAGGTGTAGAAGTCATAAAACATATCAACCGTACTGGAACAAGAAGCTCTTTGGGCTGAAGTGACGTCAGCAGAAAAACGCTACCTCAAAAGTTCCAAATGAAAGAATAATTATAAAGAATGAATTTAAAACACATCAACAAAAGTTTGATAAAAGGTTGAGATTTTTTAAAAAGATGGTTTAAAAGAGGACAAGGTCTCCAGCTGTAACATTTACAGTCAAACTCCAAATGTATCTCAAAATTACGGCCTCAGAAAAATAAATCTATCCAAATGGAAATTATTGCATCAATGGAGAGGTTTTTTTTTTTTGTTTTTTTTTTTAAACCAATTTGATATGAAGACTATTGCTCTCTCTCTCTGGGTCGCTAATAGAAACAAAGACATTTGTTTTATGAAAAATACTTTAGAAATTGGCAAAGATACTTGAAATTAGGGCAAAGTGAATGGTTAAATTTTGATATTACAGCTGATGAGGTGCACAGTTCTACACACTGCAAAAGCAAATAAAGCAGTGGGTGTTGGTGAGCTGCCAAATGAGCCTCTGCAGGCCTCTTCTTTGCTCGATGTGTTGCATAGTCTTTTCCAAGCTTCTTTTGAACATTCTGTCATTTCATCAGCCTGGTATCAATCGATTATTAAACCTAAACCCAAATCTCCTAAGCTTGACCCTAGAGTGCCACGGAACTACAGGGGCATGCGTTTGGTCAGCACTGTGTTCACACTCATACTCAGGAGTCCTCAACAGCAGACTCAGTGAATACCTGGAAACAACTGACACTCTGGCTGATGAGCAGAACGTCTTTAGAACAAGCTGTGTTTGACCATGAGTATGTGTTCTCATCTGTGCAGCGAGCCAAGCCGCAAGAGGGAGAATCTACATTCGCCTGCTTTATTGATTTTCAGAAGGCATTTGACTGGGTTAACAAGGATCTCAGGATCGAATTTTATGATGCAGCCAAATCTATTTATAAAGCCCTAGTTGCATGTGTGCAGGTCAATAATTTAAAAACTGGCTGGTTTCCCACCGGTGTAAAACAACACGATGTATTATCACCCACTTTATTTTCTCTTTACATAAACAACCTAGTCAATGAAATGAAAGAACCTTGGAATTTCCGTTGGTGATTTAAATTGAAGTTTCTTGCTGCTGATGATATTATTCTGCTGGGAGAGACTGAAGCAAATTTACAAAATATGTTAAAAATTCTAAATGCATAGGGCACAAAATGGAGGCTCTAAACAAAGATATAACACAGATAATGCATTTAAGAAAAACAAAAGAACCAAGATGTACTTAAAACTTTCTGTATGGCCTGTCTCCTTTAGCCTACGCAGTTTATATAATTACCTATGACTGGTCTTCCATGAGTTCATGAGTGATGATGAAAATTATAGCAGATTTAGGCTTTTCTGTATATACAGCAGTGTTTGATTGGTGTTGCCAAGATGTGGTCATCCAAGAAAATTGGTCAGAGATTCATCAACATCTGCAGAATGTTTTTTTTTTTTTCATTTGTTTTCCCTCTTGACAATGAGGGAAAACAAATGAATGTCATTTCATGGTGTGTATCTGAGTAACATAGATGGCCTTAACAATAAGGATAAGAAATTACTCTACATCCTGTTGGCTGCAAGAAAAAAGGAAGTAATGAAGAAATGGCTTAAACCTGAGCGACCAACACCTGAGAACTGGACTGACTTTGTACAAGAGATTGAATGGAAATACAGTGAATACAATGGAAAAGCTTTTATTCTAACTGAGAGTGAAACTGGACATATTTGACCACATGTGGTCTAAATGGACAAATGGATTTCATATAAAGAGATTTTATTTTTGTAATCTTTTGTCAAAATGATAAAAGCAGAGGTTCCCTTCCTCCTCAAACTGTTTTGAGTTTGTATATGTCAAAAATGGAAAAGCAAGGACGCTGTGACTTTATCCTGTATATTGGAATGTGTAATCTGCTTTTTCAATAAAAAGCAAATTTGAAAAAAGGAAAACTGTTTGATTCTACGGTTGGCTCAGTTCTTTTCTATGCTGCAGGTGTGTGGGGATTTAAGGAGCTTAATTATGTTAATGCTCTCCAGAATAGGGCTATTAGAATATTCTTGGGTGTGCATAAGTTCACTACTAAAATAGCTGTAGAGGGAGATATGGGACGAGACCTGTGCCTCATAAAGCAGAGGAGTGAAATGTTGCATTTGTGTAACTGCCTCACCCAGCTGCCAGAGCACATTCCCACCAAAAAGTTTTTAGATGGGACTTTTCAAACATTTACCCTTGGGCCAAAGAAACGGCAGACATTTCTGTTCTAAACTATATTTACAGAAATAGACTGCAATGTAATCTCAATTTGTTGAAACCAAAACTGTTGACTGACTTCAAAAAACAATCTGAGTTTGATCATTTAAGGAGGAGTACCAGTACGTACACTACCCCTGGCAGTGGAGGAGTGCCCGTTCAGAGGCCTCTCTGAGGAGGAGGAGTCTGCTCCTGTGTGACCTGGAGGTGGTAAGAGATGAGTTTCCTTTTGTTCTTTACTGTCCACTCTGTTTTGATTTGAGGAATATTTCATTTACCGCTGTGCAATCTTCTAAGCCTGATGTATTTTGGTTGCGTGATTATAAAATATGAGTTGGCTTTATTATGGACAGGTTTTTGTTTGATTCTGTTATACTGCTAAAGCCTGAAATAGGAGACAACAAGTTTATATCCTGTATGATTTGTAACTCAATGTGACAATGTTTGAAGTGAACATTTTTGCCTGCAGCCATCTGTGTTTATAGTGTCCCGTGAGCCCATGTGGCCTGGGCACTAACGTGTAGGACACTATAATAATAAAAATCAGTCAATCAATAATGCAATTTCAATAGACAAGATAGGATCAGCCACAGAATATCATGTGAGCAACTTCAGAGCCTGGTTAGAAAATTGTGAGGGTCAAATACTAATTTAAAGAGGAGGTGTTACACTTACACTGCACTATTTGCTAACACATAACATTTAGATGACCGCATTAACTTTTATTAGTTTCAGTTTCGTTTTTTGTCGCTCTTAGTCCCCCCTCCCCTTCCTCCCCGCGCTAAGTCACTACCCCTTCAGAGCACCATCACAACACAATCCGCACGCATCCCACTAATGAAAGCACTGCACATCGCATCAGGTTTGCCAAGTTGTTGCGCACTGTATGCTTCCTTTCTTTTTTCTCCTTTATTTAACCAGGAAGTCCCACTGTGATTACAAGATGGACCTGGTCGAGGTAGCAGCCAACACTATTAGCATCAACATGTTTGGACACACTTGTTTAGGTCAGTGGCTTTGTTTATCTCGTTGACTTTGGCCATGTTACAATCATCAGCTCAAGCCCTGGACATGACTCATGAGGCCCACTTCATAACACAACTCTAAAGTCAATATTCTTCTTAGGTTTTTATCTTCGTTTTTTATGGAACAATCAATGGGTATTAGAAGTTCATTTATTCATATCGCCACACCTCTCTCTGTACCACTTATATTTGTAGGACGAAATCTTGCAGCTGATTTGAGAACACTTAAAGACTGTCCCCAATGGCCTTGCAATCAGTGAGAGATGAACAGCCCAATGGTCTAATCGGACTCAATGGAACAGGTAAGCATCTAAAGAGGTTTTCCAAGCAGTGATTAGAGTTCCACAAATGAGCTCCAGATATAAACTATATATTGTAATAATTGCATCTACCATCATCCACTGATCACTCACTCAGACGTAACATACATTCTAAGGATACAATGGCAATAGAGCCTTCCAGAAGTGACGCGTTAAAGCGGACCTATTACGCATCAACTTTTTAGAGCTTTTAACCATGTTATAGTTGTTTCCCCTTCTCATTTACCCTCTTGAAGTTGTATTTAGCATGTTTCAGTAATTGTTATACTCCTGTATTCAAGACGTCATTGCTCCGATCACCACCACAGGTACACGCCCTCTGTTCTGCACTTACTTTGTTCTCCAATTTTATTTTCTTCGTTCATACACGTAGGATTCGGCGGTGTCACGTAGTCATTTTGGCACAAATGAAAACTCCCTAGTGTGATGTGCAGTTATCCATAGAAGGCTCTTTGTTGTTTTGACGTTTACGGCGAGGCCAGCTCCCATTGGGCACTGCAGTTTTCTAACATGGAAGTCAGCGGACTTGTTTCTTTTATTAAGTCGTTTTAGATGAATATTACGATTTAAAATGTGCAAATTATAACTTAATGACCCATATATATAGCAGACACAAGCACAGTGTGTCTTCTTTGAGATGAGTTGTGTTTATATCAATCTTAGTATTTTATTTCATTTATTTTACTGAGGCAGCAAAATTAAAAACAACAAAAACATTACTCATGATTTTTTTAGACTGGAAAAAAAATATTTGCTTTGTTTTTCCTGTTCATTGAATCAGCAAAAAACAAATCAATATCTAACTCCCAAATCCACTTTATACAGTTCACTAATAGTTGTGTTTTTGTGAAACAGTTTATTGTCAGTTGTGGTTTGCTGTGCGATTTGTCCAGCATAGTTGTTAGCTTTTCTGCTAATTTTGGTGCTAATAGCTACGCCAATAAAATAAGCTAAGTGCTACAGGCTGCAATGTTTTCTAACCAGGCTCTGATGTTACTCACATGTGGTCGGGTGGTTGTCTTTCGCCCAAGCAGCCCTGTTTTTTTCATAGTTTGTGATGTTGAAAATGCATTAGTGCCAATGTTATCTATCTATCTTTCTATTACATCTAGAGTTGTCAAAAGTATTGAAAATCAGATACCAATCGATACTAAAACTAGCATTGAAACTAGAAACTCATTTGAGCAAGTAATCAAAAAGGTACATTCACAGGACAGAAATGAACTTTTCTTTTTAGTATGATCTTGAGCTGTATCCATGGACTGTCTAAAGAAGTGGACTAAGTGACTGTGACGTCACACATAGCGTTCGGCTCCAGCCAAATGAAGCTCATCGAGGCTAGTGGTTATGGGGCGAATTTGGAGCCAGGCTCCATATTTGGAATTCTGACTGAGTATCACAGCAACCAAAGAGCCAGTCTGGAGCAAAGCTGTGAAAGGTAACTTCCTGCTGGCACCACTGGTTTAGCAGGGGGTGGACGCTTAGCAACGCTGTCAATCAAACCTGTTGCTAACACTAGCGGGAGCGACCCGCCAGGATCATGTAAAGCGGGTTAATATAAACATTTTAAGACCAAAATGACAAGCTTGAAGTGCAGCCCATGATCACTTCCTCTTTGGCGCGGCAGCTAGCAGGTTAGCTATGTCCATTTATATATACAGTCTATGGCTGTATCAGAACAAGTATAAGACCACATAGACTAGCACGTTCATGAACCACTGGAACGTACCTGGACAACTGAGGACTTACGCAGATAGCCTATAAGGATACGTGGTAGTATAAAAGAAATTATTTGTTAAAAATGACATTCTATTGTCTAAATTGGTATAAGAATTGATATTGAGTATTGAGGCTATTCTTTAGTATCAAAATAGAGTTTGAAATTTTAGTATCGTGACAACACCCTGTACCATTTAGAATGCAGACGTTTATACTGGTTCACACTGGAAGGGTCTATACAAAGTTTTCACTGCTAGCATAGAACCGCAAAACTTCTGGTTATGATCTGCCCTCTCTACTATCTAAGCCACTCTAACCATTGCCATCTATAATTTAGGCTCATTTTGAACTTACAGAAAGGTTACAGAAAGACAGTTTTCTTCATTTCCGTCAGAAGGACTCCAGGTCTAATTATAGCCGTGAGAATTGGCTTGTCTCCACATGAACGAGCTGCCTGACTCAGCACTTTGACTTTATATGCGACTGGAATATCTGGAACTTCAAATATAAGTTCATCCCATCATTTATTCATTTTTATGGTAGTATATTATGGTAGTACTGTTTTTCATTCTTCGGAGTCAAAAGGTCATATCGTGTCAGTTATTGGGATCAAACCAGAAGCATTTCGGACAGGTTAAGCGGGTCTTGAGGTCAAAATAAATCCACTGTGTGCTGTTGGCATTTTATTGTCTGATAATCAGGAAATGTGTGCTAGCATGCTAGCTGTTTTTAGCTTTACCATCACTGCAAAACTCTGCACAGGAATTGTGAGAAGCGCTTATAAAAACTCATCGCCGTGAATGAATAGCTCAGAATGCATAAGGTAAGTTAGTAATAACTTTAAACCACTGCAAACCATTTAAAATGAACTAGTTCTGTTTTTCACGTTAAGACAGTAAAAATAAGGTACCACGCCTTTAAAGCAGCGGTTCCCTTTTGTTGTTTTCTATAGTAGTACGGAAATATTCCTTTGAAAAACGACCCCACCGTATGGCTTTATTTAAGTTCACTACTGGCAAATAAGTTGGTATTTGCCAGTATAAAGAAGTTGAACTTTCTAAAACATTTGCTGCTCCCGTTAACTTCACTAATAAAACCCCACAGACCAATCATTGTCAAGACAAACAAGGGCTGGGTTTAAAAACACTGCTTCACAGTACGTCTCCAAAGCTACCAGCAGGAAGCCGGCTGTCAATCAAAGTGCAGCCAATGGAAAACATGCAAGAAAAACACATGATAAAAAAGCTGACATTTGTGAAGGGTAGTTGTGATCCTTGTCGTGGTGTATGTAAATGTTCCCAGTTGTCCTCACAGTGACGCGCTCATGCTGGGTTGCCATAGAAGCCTGGTGCTGTGTAATTGCTAATAGGCTTTGGGGAGGTGGAGAGAGAGGGGAGGGGGGGAGACTAGTGTCCAATGTTGTGATGCTGCGCTTGAATGCGCCTTCTGAGTGCTACTGGTATCGTTGGTGGTTTTCATGGCACACAGCAAGAAGGTCACAGGTTCAACTCCCAGGCTGACCCAGGCCTTTCTGTGTTCTGTAAAATCCTCCAGCTAGTAGTGGGTACTCCTGACTAGAGATGCACTGACCCAGTACTGGTATCGGATATCGCGCCGATACCGAAAAATTTGCTGTATTGGATATTGGCTTCCAAATATCGGTTCAGCCAATATCCTGGCTGGACCTATACACTGATGTAATAAGACTATTTACGGGTCGTAGTCAGCACAGAAAGTCTCAGTGTTTAAAGTTGTATGTACACAAAGTTGTTCTACTTGAGAGATAAATAACAACTACATAACACATTTAGATCAGTTCTGTCTTATTTTATTATTGGAAATTAGGAAATAAATGGTGTTGTTAGTTTCTGCCCTGGTATTGGTTAATATCGGGTATCTCCAGATACGTAAAGCTATAGTATTGGAATAGGAATCGGAAAAAGTTGCAAAAGTTGTATTGTTGCATCCCTAGTCCTGACCAAGCCTGTTCTTATCTTTCCTTTCAACGATCGAGATTTTAAAGCAAACTTTGGACACCTAAAGTTGGCCTTTTTCATGTTGCAGTGAATAGATTGATGGGAAACAACCTATTCACTGCTGCTCAGCTGTGCCACAACCATCACAGTATCTAAACTCCTGTTGTAGTGGATCTGCTGTGCAGCTCTCAAACCTAAATTACCCACAATGCACAAAGTTTGTGTCAGAGTCAGAGTTTGTGGACTGAACACCAAATTTCTACATCAAATTTGGGGTGAGCAAAAAAAAAAATAAATTGTATTAATCAAATTTTAAGTTTGATTTGTTTAGAAGAAAATTGATTTTATTTCAGACACGTTCTTGAATTGGAAATTGCATTGGAAATGCAAGAAAGGCTCATTGCAGCCACAGGTATCAGTGTGTTAGTGATGCTCCTCTGTGTGTGCCTCATGGAGAAGAGCAGAGGAGGAAACAGGGCCTGTTATGATTAGTCTGTTTTTCATCTCATTCATAAAATGGAGATAGATTTCCCCCAAAGACAAATGTGTTAAATAAGATCTCTTCACAACACAATGTCGTAGTAATATCAGATAATCAGATATCAGATAATATCAGATGCTTTAGCTGCATGTAGCTTTTATACAGTGTTTAAGCCTTTTCCATTTACAGTTCACAACAAAAATCTTTTTTTACAATTTTATTTCAAACAATTATACATCTTAATAATAATAATAATAATGCATT